>JAJONW010005112.1:0-77487 GCA_029582385.1 Solanum tarijense | reverse complement strand
TATTTTAATCATATCATTTTTTTAATCTTAAAAGTAGTATTCTAACATTTGATTTTATCTTAAAAGGTCCAAGAGTCAAGACAATGAAGAAAGACGTAAAGTACTAAGTTTTGTTAGTATTTTTGTTGGCACTTGAGACTTGAAAGTGGTCTCATGGAAGAAAGTCAAGAAACTACATTGTTGCTCATTTTTTGTTATTTGTTATTGTTGGCATTTGAAAGTGATCTCATGGAAGAAGGCAAGAAGCTACATTGTTTGTTGCTCATTATTGTTGTTTGTTATTGTTGGCACTTGAAACTTGAAAGTGGTCTCATGAAAGAAACTACATTGGTGCATTATTGTTACTTGTTAAATTATTATCAATTGATCATTGTATTTGTGAAGTGTAGTGAAGTTTTATCACTTGTTAAATTGTTGCTTGTTAGTACAATGCACTTTTGTTAATTAAAAACTTTGGCAGTATGACAATTTTGACTTTTGAGGTGAGCTTTTTGTTGTTAGTTAAAATAAATGTCCAATTAATTTAGGGACAGCTTGCATTATACAACTACAAGTATACTGCTTTTGGGACAACTTGCATTTTACATCTTGCATTAGTTTATAACAGTAGTGGTACATATATATGTAATAATATTTCGTTTATAGTAGCAGTGGTACAAGTGTGAAATGTACATGTTTCAGCTTTCAGCTATAGGGCGTTTTACAGAATATTGCAGCTGATATGACATAGCAATGTAACTATTTTTAGCCCATTAAATTGAAAAATCAAACAAAAAAATTGTATAATTTTAAAAGCCCACTAAGCAGGCCCTTAACAAAAAAACCGAAATAACATAAAATGAACCGAATTAAAAAAAACCGAACCGAAATAATTCGGTTCGGTGTTCGGTACACGTTGTACAAGAATCAAAAACCGAAAAAAAATTGAAACCGAACTGAATAACCGAATGTCCAGCCCTAGTTGGAATTGCCGTGAACTTTTGGATCTAAAGGGACAAAAAATTTGGTGGTTAATAAATGAATGGTAATCATAAGTAATCGTGTTTCCTACGGAAGTTTTGTTTAAGTTCTACAACATGGAATCTTGTTATTCCTAAACCAATGGGAAGACATTTACTAAATTAGTGCAATTAATATTTGATTTTATATATATATATATATATATATAGTGGAATGGAGTTGTCATCTTATGATATTTATGCAATTGGGTTGAAAGGATGTAATTTGCAACTTAAATTAAAGAATATGTAGTGCACTTTTGGAGATAGGGGGATCAAGAATTGAGTAGACAATTATTGGCCATGAATTGGCAATTAATCATTATTAATGGTAGATAACATGGATGTAAATATGGGTTACATTCGCTTAGGTTACTAATTATGTATTAGTTTGGATTTCTTTTGGAATTCTTCTGTTCATCACATTATGATTCAAGTTTTGACATATTGAGATATGTAATTAAATATTATGTGTATTATATTATGTGAATATTATTAGATTTATGATATTGGAGAACTTGGAATTTAACCCTAGACTTAAAATTTGGAAATAAGAGAATTGACATGTTAAACTTGATTATAGATTTGGGTGAGTTTTTGTTCTAGGCTAAGCCTATAGAAATATGGGTGTTGTTAGTTCTAAAATCATATTGTGATCATGTATTTGAATAGATTGCATTGATTTGGAAGCTCAACGAAAAGAGAAGGCTCAAGTCCCGAAGTGAATTGTTGATTAATTGAGGTAAGTAGATTTCTGAATTCTTGTTAAGTGTATAAAATTGTGTATTTCCTTGTAATATTTATTTGAGAGTAATGAGACTTTGTGATGGGTTGATTTGTCCATATTGAATAGTTCAAATGTGTGAAAAAGTTGAAATAAAAGGCAATGTGATTAATTATTGGTGTGTAAGAATAGTTTTGAAAGGCTTATTGATTCATTTTCCATGTTGTATCACGATTGTGTTGTTGTGAATGGTTCATTGTTATGAAAATGATCATCTCCTCATTATTTGTGTGAACATGTCATTTGTATTGATTCTAAGACATGGTTTTGATAAGTGTTATGTGAATTGAGGAGGATGTATCATTTCGAGGGATGTGTCGTGTGCCGCGATGGATACTAAAATTTGAGGGACGTGTCGCACGCCGTGATGAATTATATTATCAAGGGACGTGTTGGACGCTGCAATGAATTTTATTACTGAGGGTTGTGTCGCACGCCGCGACAGATGCATGGATATATATCTCCCCTATGGGTCCCGGACTGAGAGATCGCGGGTGTGTATCGTTAGGTCAGACATGCATCAATATACTTGACATTGCATATCAATGCGTTGCTTATCTTTACCATTTGTGAACTTGTGAGTGCCTTTATGTGAAACTTGTGATTTTGTGAACTTGATCTTATGTGTTGTTGATTTGTATTGTTAAAGTGATGTGGTTGAACTATGAGCTATGTAAATTGTGAAATGTTAGGTTGGGCTGATTTTTATGTAGGTTGTAGTTGTGGAGGTTCAGTTGGGGTGTAGAAAGTAGTCGTATTCTATTTCCTTAGCTTGTTTAGAAGTTTAATTGCTGAGTACCGTGTTTGTTTGGTACTCACCCCTTGCTTCTACAATTGTTTGTATGTTTCGAGCCCGAATCTTCGTGATACCTTCTACTCTCTTCTTTTCTGAGGTTCCCTGTGGAGATTTGTGAGGTAGTTGTTTGTCTTCTCAGCGAACCTTCTTTCTCCTAGTTATGATTTTGTTTTACTTGAGAGACAACGTCATTTGAGACTTGCATATTTTCTTTCAATTCTAGTATTTACATTAGAGGCTTGTGCACGTGACAAATAGGTTTTGGCGATTTAGTTAAGTTGGCTTGTTATCCGTATTGGTAATTGTTATTAAACTTCTATTTTTATTTTATTTCCGCACTTTATCGAAATGGTTGGGTTGTAGGCTGACTTGTCTTGGTGGGATAAGACCAGTGCCATCATATCCATTTTTTGGGTTGTGACAAAATGGTATCAGAGCCTAGGTTCATAGGTCGCACGTGTATATAAGCCGAGTTTATGTAGAGTCTCAAGGATCGGTACGATGACATCTGTACTTATCTCTGAGAGGCTATGAAGACTATTAAGAAACTTCCTTTTGTTCATTTTTCTCATCGTGCCTCGATACCTTCCCTAGTACTGAGCTATTGTATATTCTTTTGACAGATGACGAGGACTAGAGCTACTGGTGGTAGAGGGGAAGCACTTACCGAGTTAGTTATTGAGGCCCCAAATAGGGGTAGGGGTAGATCCCGAGCTAGAGGTCGTGCTCGTGGAACGACACTAGCTAGAGGTCGTGCCCGTGGAGCAGCACCAATGAGGGGCCATGCTAGAGAGGTCTTTCCAGAGCCTCAGATTGATGACAAAAAGGACCACTTGCAACCACACCTTTGCTTCAGGATACATTATTGAGGGTGTTAAGTGTGCTTGAGAGGTTTACTCAGAGTAGTGGTGCGACCACCACACCACATGACTCTTAGACTAGAAAGGGGGATCAGACCCAAGAGCAACAACAAGCTTCAGTTATTCAGGATGCGGTGGGGGCAGCCACCAGTGGCCCTCGTGGTTGGGAATGATCTTGCACCAGTAGTTAGGGGTTGACTTTCTCTTTCAGATCGGATGTGTTTAGGGCATCTCGAGAAGGGGCTTCCTTTCAGTCCATTGTGAGCACCGCCAAGAAGGCGGAATTAATGGAGAGAGAGGAGTTTGGGAACCCTAAGAGGGCTTGTACATCATGTCAGCTTCATGGTGCCTCATTTGGAGGCAGGGGATCACACAGAGGGGGTGGTTCCTTTTAGCATCAGGGACCACTCATACATCTATGCCCACATCCGAATATGGTCAGATACCACGAGGTTCTTATAGCATGGGTCAGGGCTCATACTGTTCACATCAGCGCCCTACAGGGCGAGGCAATTATAATGGGTTTTCAGGATCCGCACAACAGTTCCCGAGTTAGAGGTTTTGCTTTAGTTATGGAGATCCCAATCACCTAATGCGACAGTGCACTTCCCATAGGGGTCGTGGAGGAACCCAACCTAATTCTTTATTTCATACTAGACCACCAGTACCACAGGGTAGAGGCCGAGGCAGAGTTCAGTCAGGTAGAGGCATAGAGCTTCTAGTTGCGGTACTGTAGTTCAGTAAAGTGGGGGTAGAGGTACCACCCAGGCTGAAGGTGGTAGAGGGGTCCACTGTTATGATTTCTCGGGGAGACTCGAGGCAGCGACTTCTGATGTTGTTATTACAGGTATTATCCCAGTATCTCATCGATCTGCGTCTGTATTGTTTGATCTGGGGTCTACATTCTCTTATGTGTCTACATATTTTGCTGCTGAATTTGATATGATGTGTGATAGCATGTTTGTACCTATTTGTGTTTCTACACCCGTGGGTGAACCCTCAGTGGTGGATCGAGTGTATCGATCCTGTCTTGTTTCTTTGGCGGGGTATGGCACTTGGGTAGACTTAATCATTCTGGGATGCTAGACTTTGATGTTATCTTGGGTATGAATTGGCTTTCTCCTTATCATGCTATTCTTGATTGTAATGCTAAGACTGTGACTTTAGCAATTCCTGGTGTTCCGAGGGTTGAGTGGAAGGGTACTAGTGGCTCTTATCCTAGCAAGGCCATCTCCTTCATATGTGCTCAGAGATTGGTAGAGTGAGGGTGTTTGTCTTACTTAGCTTTTATTCGGTACACTAGTGTTGAACCACCTCCCGTGGATTTTGTTCCCGTAGTTCAGGAGTTTCTCAATGTATTTCCTTCTGATCTTCCAGGTGTTCCTCCTGATAGGGATATTGATTTTGCTATTGATTTGGAGCCGGGCACTAAGCCCATTTCTATTCCTCCCTACCGTATGGCTCCAACAGAGTTGAAAGAGTTGAAGGAGCAATTGCAGGATTTATTGAGTACGGTGTTTATTCGCCCTAGTGTGTCACCTTAGGGTGCCCTTGTGTTGTTTATGAAAAAGAAGAATGGGACTATGAAGATGTGAATTGATTACTCACAGTTGAACAAGGTAACAGTGAAAAGTAAGTATCTTCTTCCGCATATTGATGACTTATTTGATCAGCTACAAGGAGCATCATTGTTCTCTAAGATTGATTTGAGGTTCGGGCATCATCAGTTAAAGATTAGAGCATCAAATATCCCTAAGACAGCTTTTCAAACTCGGTATGGGCACTTCGAATTCCTGTGATATCTTTTGGGTTGACCAACGCCCCTGCAACATTCATGGAGTTGATGAATAAGGTGTTTCAACATACCTTGATTCTTTTGTGCTTGTCTTCATCGATGATATTTTGGTTTACTCCAGGACTGAGGAGGACCATGTCGGACACTTGAGGATTGTACATCAGAGGTTGAGGAAAGATAAGTGTATGCCAAGTTCTCAAAGTGTGAGTTCTGTCTTAATTTCGTGGCATTCTTGGGACACGTAATGTCCAAGGAGGGTCTTAGAGTAGATCCGACCATGATTGAGGCAGTTAGAGGATGGACGCGACCTACTTCTCCTACCGAGATTTGGAGTTTTATGGGATTGGCAGGCTATTACCGATGATTTGTTCAGAGTTTTTCTACTATTATAGATCAATTGACTAGATTGACTTGACAGGGTGTGGGTTTTCAGTGGTCTGATAAGTTTGAGAAGAGCTTTCAAAATCTCAAGACTTTGTTGACTTTGGCTCCTGTATTGACTCTACTTGAGAAAGGTATCGACTTTACTGTGTATTGTGCTGTTTCAGGAGTCGGATTGGATGGTGTATTGATGTAGAAGGGGAAAGTGATTGCTTATGTTTCTAAGCAGTTGAAGTCCCGTGAGATCAAATACCCTACTCACGATTTGGAGTTGGCGGCTGTGGTATTTGTACTTAAGTTATGGCGTCATTATTTGTATGGGGTGCATTGTGAAATCTTCATTGATCATCGGTGGCTTCAATACATCTTCAGTCAGAGGGATTTGAACTTGAGGTAGCAGAGATGGCTTGAGTTGTTGAAGGACTATGATGTGACCATTCTATAAAATCCGGAGAAGGCCAATGTGGTGGTCGATGCTTTGAGTATGAAGACTCTTAAAATGGGGAGTCTTGCCGCGCTTAGTAATGAGGAGAGACCGTTGGTTAGAGATGTTCATATGTTAGCTAATAGTCTTGTCCAGTTGCAGATTTCGAAGGAGAGTGATGGTATGATTGCTTTTATAAGGCTCAATCTTCTTTAGTTGAGCAAATCCGCGAGCACCAATTTGATGATGAGAAGATATGTCTCATTCGAGAAAAAGTGTTGAGAGGGAAAAATTGATTAAATTGATTCTTGAGGAGGCCCATTGTTCTCGATATTCCATCCATCCGGGAGAGCCGAAGATGTATTATAATTTGAGTTAGCATTACTGGTGGTGTGGCATGAAGAGGGATATTACAGACTTTGTTTCTAGGTGTTTGACTTGTCAACAGGTTGAGTGTGAGCACAAGCGGTCCGGGGGTGTATCTCAGAGGATGCCTATTCCTACTTGGAAGTGGGAGCGGATCACCATGGATTTTGTTGCGGGTTTGCCTACCACAATTGGTGGTTATGACTCCATTTGGGTTGTTATTGACAGGCTGACCAAGTCTGCCTATTTCATTCTGGTTCGGGTGAAGTATACATCGGAGAAATTAGCTAAGCTTTATATTAGTCATATTGTGCGACTGCACGGAGTTCTAATTTCTATTGTATCCGATCGAGGTTCATTGTTCACTTCCCATTTCTGGAAGGCATTACAATATGGTTTGGTACTCAGTTAGATATGAGTATAGCTTTTCACCCTTAGACAGATGGTCAATCCGAGCGGATGATTTAGGTGTTGGAGGACATGCTCAGAGCATATGTGATCGATTTTGATGCTAGATGGGATCGACATTTGCCCTTAGCAGAGTTTGCCTACAATAACAGTTATCACTCTAGTATTCAGATGGCCCCATTTGAGGCGTTGTAAGGAAGACGGTGTAGATTTCTGATTGGTTGGTTTGATTCAGCCGAGATGGACTCTTTGGATACAAACTTGCTTAGAGATGCTATGGAACAAGTCCGTATGATTCAGTATAGACTATTGACTACCTAGAGTCGACAGAAGAGTTATGCAGACCGGAGAGTTAGAGCCTTAGAGTTTATGGAGGGCGATCATGTTTGGCTTAGAGTGTCACCCATGAAGGGTGTGATGCGGTTCAGAAAGAAGGGCAAGCTTAGCCCTAGATTCATTGGACCTTTTGAGATTTTGAGCCGAGTGGGAGAGATGGCCGAGTGGGAGAGATGGCCTATAAGTTGGCCTTGCTACCTGGTTTGTTGGCAGTACATCCTGTTTTCCAAGTCTCTATGCTTTGGAAGTATATTCCGAATGAATCTCATGTGCTTTCACTCGATTCTATGGAGCTGGGTCCAAACTTGACATTTGAGGAGGAGCCTATCGCTATGTTGGATAGGCGGGTTCGAAAGCTTAGGACTAAGGAGATTGCTTCAGTGAAAGTGCAGTGGAAGCACCATTCAATGGGAGAGGCAACTTGGGAGGCGGAGTCTGACATGCGTGCCAGATATCCTCAACTTTTCGAAGCTTCGGGTACTTTCTTTTACTTTATATTTGAGGACGAACATGGTTTTTAGTGGTGGATAATGTACTGACTCGATAGGTTATTTTTGGGAATTTTGAACTATTCGTTTAACTAGAGTTAATTAATTAATGGGTAATTATAGATAATTGACTTAATCGATAGTTAAGGGGCTAAAGTGATAAGTTATTTAAGACCCTGAACTATTTGACTCTTATATATTAAAATAAGTAGTAGGGTTTATCACTTTTATACTTTATCATTTAGAAAGCAAAGTGTGTCGGTTACAGAACAAAAGGGCACGAAGAATTACAGGTAAGTAAATTTCCCCCGACCTTCCATTTTTATATATGCCTACATTAATTACTCCATATAAGAGTATTATTATATGATAGAAATCTTGGGTTGGAAAATAAAGTTAGTGGCTAGTAAGTTTATTGGAATTGTCGTGACCTTTTGGATCTAAAGGGACAAATTTTTTGGTGGTTAGTAAATGAATGGTAATAATAAGTAATCATATTTCCTATGGAAGTTTTGTTTAACCATTCCACAATATGGAATCTTTTTATTCCTTAACCAATGGGAAGACATTTACTAAATTAGTGCAATTAGTATTTGATTAATGTAATTTGCAACTTAAATTAAAGAATCTGTAGTGCAATTTTGGAGATAGGGGATCAAGAATTGAGTAGCCAATTATTGTCCATGAATTGGCAATTAATCATTATTAATGGTATACAACATGGATGTAAATTTAGGTTAGATCTCACTTAGGTTACATATTATATATTAGTTTGGATTTTTTTTGGAATTCTTATGTTCATCACATTATGATTCAAGTTTTGACATATTGAGATAGGTAATTACATATTATGTGTGTTATATTATGTGAATATTATTAGATTTATGATATTGGAGAACTTGAAACTTAACCCTAGACTTGAAATTTGGAAATAAGAGAATTGACATGTGAAACTTGATTATAGATTTGGGTGAGCTTTTGGGTCTAGGATAAGCCTATAGCAATATGGGTGTTGTTAGTTCTAAAATCTTATTGTGACCATATATTTGAATAGATTGCATTAATTTGGAAGCTCAACGAAAAGAGAAGGCTCAAGTCCCGGAGTGAATTGTTGATTAATTGAGGCAAGTGGATTTCTAAACCCTTGTTAAGTGTATAGAATCGTGTATTTCCTTGTAGTATGTGTTTGAGAGTAATGAGACTTGGTGATGTATTGATTTGTCCATATTGAATAATTCTAATGTGTGAAAAAGTGGTAGTAAAAGGCAATGTGATTAATTATTGGTGTGTAAGAATAGTTTTGAAAGTCTTATTGATTCATTTTTTATGTTGTATCACAATTGTGTTGTTGTGAATGGTCCATTCTTATAAAAATGATCATCTCCTCATTATTTGTGTGAACATGTCATTTGCATTGGTTATGAGACATGGTTTTGATAAATGTTATGTGAATTGAGGGGGATGCATCATTTCGAGGGACATGTCGCGCGCCGCGACAGATACTAATATTCGAGGGGGGTGTCACACGCCGCGATGGATGCATGGACAAATATGTCCCCTATGGGTCCCAGAATGAGAGACTGCGGGAGTGGATAGTTAGGTCAAACATGCATCACTATACTTGACATTGCATTTCATTGTATTGCTTATCTTTACCATTTGTGAACTTGTGAGTGCCTTTCTGTGAAACTTGTGATTTGTGAACCTGATCTTATGTGTTATTGATTTGTATTGTCGAAGTGATGTGGTTGAACTATGTGCTATGTAAATTGTGAACTATTAGGTTGGGCTGATTTTTATGGAAGTTGTTGTCACGACCCAAGGGTACCTCCTAGACATAACAAGGCACATAGAGCCCTGAAAGGCACCACGTAAGCCACTTAGCATACCATAATATAAAGTAATAGAACAATAAGAGTAAAAACGCATTTAAGTCCAAAAAGTCTTTATAAAAGAAAAACGGAAGTCTAGACTTGTCTTAATTAGCCATCTATTATAATTCATGAATCAAAATAGGGTCACAGTCCCAACAACATAATCCGGAAATAGAAAGTACTAAAAAGAAACTCAAAATGAACTGTCCCATCCTCGAATCATGAGGAGTCACCACAAGCAAGGAGAATAGTCGAATCCAAGCTTGAACCAAAGGACAACCGCCTTAAGAATCGAAACCTACACTATGGGAAAAATGTAGAAAATATGGGTTAGTACAAATATGCACTAAGTATGATAGTCATGCACAAAATCCTTAAAAACATGCTAAAAAGGACATTTTAGTAGAATGCATGTCATTTACTAGTTTAAAGCATCATTTTGAAGATAATGAAAAGGTCTAAGTCATAAGCATAAACAACTCATATGTCATTATACCATAATAGGAACATACCATAAATACCATCAACGCATACTTGTGCAATGCTTGAATAAGATCCCACCCATACGAAGTAAAGCTTCTTGAGAAGCTATAGTTCATATCTCATCTTTTTGTTCATACTATCATAAAGGGAGATTAGCCTTAACCGACATAGACCATGAGAGCTTACCATGGAATACAGTGTCTACCCCCACACCAAAAAGGGGTTGTCCTACTTGCCTAAGGTAGAACCATACTCTTACCTTAGGTGGATCCACTAGCTAAAGACCTATGAGGGAACATAGTTTATGGGATAAGGGGATTGTTACTAGAAAACCCAACATCTACTAATGTGAGGGCTTCCATCCCAAGAGATTGTTCCTAGAAACCAGACCTCTACTAACG
Organism: Solanum tarijense; assembly: GCA_029582385.1. Classification (NCBI taxonomy): domain Eukaryota; kingdom Viridiplantae; phylum Streptophyta; class Magnoliopsida; order Solanales; family Solanaceae; genus Solanum; species Solanum tarijense. The sequence goes on along the minus strand of JAJONW010005112.1, from coordinate 67,093 downwards.
TGAGGGCTTCCATCTCATATTACTATCCACTCGGTGCTAAGCATAATTCCCATTGAGTTCATGTTAAGTCTTGACTTAAGTTCATAATTACAAAAGAATGTCTTGACATTCAATCCATAGAACTCATACTAAAGTTCATAGATTCAATAGGTGAGACTAGTCTTCCAACCTTAGAATCACTACATATGACAAACCTTTTACATCATATCATATTCATACTTAAGTGTGTACATGAGGATAATCATCCAATCAACACAACAATTAGATCATGATCATATTCACTTTACTCTCAAAGTGATCTAAAAGCATATTCATAAACCTCATATCATGCATAATTCTCATGCTTTGTCCTTCAAGGGCCATAGATCACATTCAATCAACTTATCTAGAATTACTACATTAGACATGAATGATAACATGATTCAAGTAATTCAATTACTAGATGCATAATTCTATCATATTCTACTTGCATCAATCAATACCTACACTTTGAGATCCAAATTGAGAAAATAGGGGAAATCATGGATTCTTTGGGAATTCAACATAAAACCATATAAAATCATCAATATAACCATAATTAAACATAATTCAATAATTAAAAACAAATTTGAAAGGAATCCATGAGATTGAAGTCAAACCCTAACTTTTGGGATTTCTAGCCTTGAAATTAAGGGTTTTGGAGGGACTCTATGGATGAAAACTATCCATGGATGAAGCACTACCATACCTTGGTGAAGAAATCCAACGAATTTGAGTGAAAAAGCCTCCCTCTTCAAACCCTAGCTTGATTTTTCTTCTTCTCCTTCCTTGGGGTTCTAGAGAGAAGATTTTGGGGGAAGTTGGTTTTTGATTTGTGAATTTGGAAATTATGATTTGGATGCTTAGTTTAGGGACTTAAGAACCTTATATAGTTAGTCTAATTTATTTTAAAACGACGTCATTTAATGTTAATTAAAACCCCAAAACACCCCTAGACTTAATTCCCAAGACTTAATAAAAAAAATTGTTTTCCAACCTTGACCCACGACTCCACGACCCACGGACCGTGGGTAGGACCACGACCCGTGCTGGTAATCCGTGGTTCATGGTCTGCAACTTGAAAATGAGGGCTTAACCTATGGAGCCAAGCCACGTGGAGTGGACCTATCCACGAGGCGTGGGTCCTGCCCGTGGCTACTGCCTTGGGCAGATTCCAAGGAGGCCTCACCCCCGCTGCCCACCTAAGGGGCGTGGGTCCATCCATTTGGCGTGGGTGGCCTTCGTGGGAGATGATGGTTTTGGGCAGTTTTAGGGTCTTTCTCAAGGACCCTTAGATGGTCCTTGGGGGTTCGTACCTTGATGTTTAGGCCTAAAAACCTATACATTGAGTATCGGGAGTTATTTACGACTCTAACCCTTATGTTAGGCTCTAGTTTAGGCTACTAGTTTTCAGAATGTTACATTATTCCCCCTTGGGAACATTCATCCTCGAATGACGATCTAGACACCTTAAGGAATTAAATACTCAAGACTAGCAGCCCATCATGCATGAAACATAAAAAATAATGCATAATTCAAAGGAGGAAACTTCAACTCCATCTAAAACGTAGTCAATGCAACACAAGGTAGTAGTAACTACATTTAACAACCCATTATGCATGATACTCAATATTTCACATATTTATAGGAGGAATGACCTTCTCCAACTAAAATCATTATCAACACAATGTCATGGAGCCAATGTGCAATTACTCTCAAAAGCATACTAACGCATGTTCATCAACTTATCTCATGAAGTCAAATAGGCAACTCATACTAAATGCACAACAACATGAGAAACATAAATCATGAAAGCTCATTTTCTTTTCTAAACATGAATTTCATCAAGAACATGCATAACATAAGGAAATCATGGAAAAGCTCATACAACACACATGACTCCCAAAACATTAGAACTCAAAAGGAACTAATTACCTCAAGCTTGAATAGGAGTGGAAGGAAAAAGATGAGGATATATGGACTTCATATCGACCTCGGCCTCCCAAGTAGCATTCTCAACTAGATGATTCCTCCATAAAACCTTAACGAAAGTTATTTCCTTGTTCCTCAATCTCTTGACTTGTCGATCTAGGATTTCTACCGAAATTTCTTCGTATGAAAGGCTTTCATCAACTCCCAAAATTTCTAGGGGAATAACGGACATCGGATCCCCAATACACTTTTTAAGCATAGAAACATGAATACCGGGTGAACCAGGGCCAACTCATTTGGAAGTCCAACTCATAGGCAACTTTCCCAATACGCTTCAAAATTTGATATGGGCCCACATACCGGGACTAAGTTTCCCCTTTTTGCCAAACCTCATCACACCTTTCAAAGGTGAGATTTTCAAATAGACCCAATCATCAACTTCAAATTCTAGGTCCCTTCTCCTCACATCGGCATAAGACTTTTGCCTACTTTGAGCTGTTCTCAACCTCTCTCTAATGAGCCAAACTTTCTCAATAGCTTCATAAACCGATTCGAGACCAATAAGAGCAATTTCACCTACCTCAAACCAACCAACCGGAGACTTACATCTCCTACCATACAGGCTTCAAAAGGAGCCATATCGATACTTGAGTGGTGACTATTATTGTAGGCAAACTCTATTAACGGAAATTGGTCATCCCAATTACCTTTAAAATCTATAACACACGCCCTCAACATATCCTCTAAAGTTTGGATGGTGCGTTCCGCTTAACCATCCATTTGAGGGTGGAAAGCGATGCTAAGTTTCACCTTAGTACCAAGCCCTTTTTGGAATGACTTCCAAAAGTGAGATGTAAATTGAGTACCCCGATCCAAAATGCTAGATAAAGGAACTCCATGCAACTTCACTATATCTCTTATATACAACTTGGCATAGTCTTCCACCGAATGAGAGACCTTGACGGGAATAAAATGGGCTGATTTTGTCATACTATCTATAATGACCCAAACAAAATCATGTTGCCTTCTAGTACGAGGCAAACCCACAATAAAGTCCATATTCATATCTTCCCACTTCCAAGTAGGAATAGGAATATTTTGTGACAATTCTCCCGGCTTTTGATGCTCTACCTTAATTTGTTGACAAATAGGGCATTTGGCTACAAATCCCGCAATATCTCTCTTCCTACCATTCCACCAATAGAATTCCTGTAGTTCACGATATATCTTGGTGGCTCCTGGATGAATAGAATACCGAGAACTATGAGCCTTCTCTAAAATTTTCTCCCTCAACCCATCTACATCCGGAACACATAATCGGCCTTGGTACCTAAGTACCCCATCTCCCCCTTGGGAGAAAGCCTCAACGGACTTCTTGAGTACCGACTCTTTCAACTCAACTAATAAAGGATAAGGTTCTTGCTTAGACTTCACATCCATCACAAAGGACGATTCAGACCCATTATGAACCATGACACCACCCTTGGTGGAATCCATTAGTTGAACACCTAATTGATCTAACCTATGCACATCACGGACCAACTCTTTCTTTTCATCTTCTATATGAGCCACACTACCCATGGACAACCTACTAAGTGTATCCGCTACTACATTAGCTTTGCAGGGGTGGTAAAGGACACTCATGTCATAATCCTTCAAAATTTCTTACTGTCTTCTTTGTCGGAGATTCAAGTCTTTTTTACTAAACACAAACTGAAGACTCTTGTGATCGGTGAAAACATCCACATGGACCCCATACAAGTAATATCTCCATATTTTCAAGGCAAATATTACCGCTGCTAATTCATGATCATGGGTCGGATAATTCTTCCATGTACTTTGAGTTCACTTGAAGCATAGGCAATCACTTTACCATTTAGCATGAGGACACATCCCAACCCAACTCTAGAGGCATCACAATATACCACAAAACCATTCGTACCCCTGGTAAGTTCAACACTGAAGCGGTAGTAAGTTTATCTTTCAACTCTAGGAATCTTTTCTCAGAAGCCTCCGACCACTCAAACTTAGCTTTCTTTTGAGTCAAAGTCGTAACGGAGAAGTAATGGAGGAAAACCCCTCAACAAACCTCCTATAGTAACCGGCCAAACCCAAAAAGCTTCGACTATCGGAAGGAGTTAGAGGTCTAGGACAACTCTTGACTGCATCCGTCTTCTTAGGATCTACCTCAATACCCTTGCTTGACACAATATGACCGAGGAAAGCTACGAACCTCAACCAAAATTCACACTTGCTAAACTTTGCAAAAAGTTGTTGGTCCTTAAGAACTTGCAACACAATTCTAAAATGGTCCATATGTTAATTTTCACTCCTTGAATAGATCAAAATATCATCGATAAACACAATCACAAACTTGTCAAGGTATTGTCTAAACACCCTATTCATCAAATCCATAAATGCTGTCGGGGGATTTGTCAACCCAAATGACATAACTACAAATTCATAGTGACCGGGTCCTAAAGGCCGCCTTTGGAATATCATCTCCTCTCACCCTTAATTGGTGATAACCCGAACGAAGATACATTTGGATAAATAGCTAGCCCCTTGAAGTTGATCAAACAAGTCATCAATTCTCGGAAGGGGATATTTGTTCTTAATGGTCACTTTGTTCAATTGACGATAATCAATACACATTCTAATGGACCCATCTTTCTTTCTAACAAACAACATCGGACCACCCCATGGAGATATACTTGGTCGAATAAAGCCCTTATCTAATAAATCCCTTAGTTGCTCTTTCAACTCCGCCGGAGCCATTCTATAAGGAAGAATGGAGATAGGTTGCGTATCCGGTAAAATATCAATGCCAAAATCTATTTCCCGCTCGGGAGGAATATCGGGCAAATCATTGGGAAAAACTTCCAGTAACTCATTTACTACCAAAACTGACTCTAGAGAAGGGGTTTCAGACTCAACATCCATCACCCTAACAAGATGGTAAATACACCATTTGGAGATCATTTTCCTAGCTTTAAGACAAGAAACAAATTGACCTCTAGGGATAGAATTTCCCTCCTTCGACTCTAAAATAGGATCATTTGGAAATTGGAATTTAACCACTCGAGTCCTACAATCTATGAAGGCATAACATGCATGCAACCAATCCATACCCAAAATCACATCAAAGTCTAACATGCTTAAATCTACCAAATCCACCAAAGTAACTTTATGGGCCAAGGAAATGGGACAACTTCTATAGAATCTTTTTGCCACCACCGAGTTACCAACCGGGGTAGAAACCGAAAAAGGTTCTACTAACACTTCGGGGAATATTTCAAACTTCATGGTCACAAAAGGTGTAACAAAGGACAAAGTGGAACCGAGATCTAATAAGGCATATACATCAATAGAAAATACTTTTAATATATCATTCACAACATCTGGGGGCTCTCTTGGTCACCTCGGGATTGAAGAGCATAAAAGTGCCTTTGCTTTTGGGCATTGGAGTTGGAACCGCTTAGAGGAGCTTGTTTGCTTTCTCTCCCCTTGGCTATGAGTACCGGCCAATCTCTCATCTTGTGGCCACTCTTTCCACAACCATAGCACCCATTCGAGCCATCTAGGCACTTGCCTTTATGTTTTCTACCACATTTTGCACAATTAGGCCTAACAACATAAGAACCACCACTATTACCTCCTTGAGGTTTGGGGTTGGAAACCCTATCCTTGTCAATCCTTGGAGCACTAGAGGAGCCTTGATTGGAGAACTTTTGTTTGAACCTTTGTCGACCTTGTCCATCAGACTTAACATTGGAGAAATTCCTATCACCGGTTCTAGCTCTTTTCACCTCCATATTGATGCCTTACAGTTTCTCATCCTCCATTGGTTGGGCATACACCATAAGACGTGAGATATCCATATCATGAAGGAGTGTTGCCGTACGACGTTCTTTTTTTACCACTTTGGACACACCAGTCAAATACCTACTCATCATATCCCTTGAATCCGCCACCATAGCCAGAGCATAATTGGATAATTGAGTAAAATTTAGGGAATATTCTTAAACACTCATACTTCCTTGACGAAGGTTAATGAATTCTTCCAACTTAGCTTTCCTCATCTCTCACGGAAAGAACCTATCAAGGAACGCCGATTTGAACACTTCCCATTCTATTGGACCCGCTCCTACCGACCTATTGTTCTTCCATTGAGTAAACCATACTTAGGCCACACTCTTCAGTTGGTAAGCGGCTAACTCTGCTTTCTCTACTGAAGTCACCCTCATGGCATCAATTATTTTATAAATCTCTTCCACAAATTCTTGAGGGTTCTCTCGCACTTTGGAACCAAGAAACATGAGATGGTTCATTCTTGCAAAATCATTCAATCTAGAAGCCATGGAATTAATATTAGGGTTGACCGGAGCTACCACTTCTCTATTGGCTTGAGCCATCAAGACTTGAGCTAACATTTGGATAGTAAATCAGAATTCTGCATGGGTCATATTCTCCACCGCGGGATCAACCGGAGCTTGGTTAACTTGAGGAGCTTGACTAGCTTTAAGATCTTCCTCATTCACATTGCCACCCTCCATTCTTCTAACGTTAGCCGTTCGTGTATTCATTTACTGAAGACACAAGAGAAGGATTGTGAGAGGGACTTTTATAGAGTTAAACTCTAAGGCATGACTCAAGAGTAGTGAAATAAGTGACATGTCCTAAACATCTTATAGCCTCTCATTCATGAGTGTGGCACACTTCACACTCATGAATAAGACTCTACTAGACGTGGCTTATGAGACATCATCCTAGAATCATTGTAAACTTTGTGCTCTGATTAACAATGTAACATCCCATAATTTGAAATACTATGAAGAGGTTAAAAACTTGGAAATAGTCATTTTGGAAGGAATTTAAAATCTGGAAATTTGGCTATGTATGGAAAATAATGAATTTTTGGCCAACTTTGAACAATTATAACTCCTAGCTTAGGATGAGTTGAAATAGATGATTGGGTATATTTGAAAGTTTTACCCATGAAAGGAGTTATGAGGTTTGGTAAGAAGGGGAAACTTAGTCCCCGTTATATAGGACCTTACCGCATAGCCAAGAGGATTGGCAATGTTGCATTTGAGTTGGAGTTGCTGCAGGAAATAGCAGCGGTTCATCTGGTATTTCATATCTCCATGTTCAAAAAGTGCATAAGCGATCCTTCATTGATCCAGCCGACTGAAAGTGCAAGGATCAATGATAGCTTATCATATGAGGAGATTCCTGTTCAAATTCTAGACCATCAAGTACGTAGATTGAGAACAAAGGATGTAGCTTCAGTCAAGGTCCTTTGGAGGAACCAATTTGTGGAGGAAGCCACTTGGGAAACAGAAGAGGGCATGAAGAAGAGATACCCATATGTCTTTGAGTCCGGTGGAAATGCAGATTAAGGCACTAATTTCCTTCTTAGTGCTCTTTAAATTGTAGTGAGCATGTTGTTGCTATTTTTGCATGTTTGCTTGTTGGGTGTTTGAGTTTGATGTTACACCCTTAGCCTTGTTAGAGTAATCTCATTCGAGGACGAATGTTCCCAAGCGAGATATTGTAATGTCCGGTAATTTGAAATTCTATGAAGATGTTGAAAACTTGGAAATAGTCATTTTGGAAGGAATTTAAAATCTGGAAATTTGGCTAAGTATGGAAAATAATGAATTTTTGGCCAACTTTGAACAGTTATAACTCCTAGCTCAAGATGAGTTAGGTGTAGTTCCAGTCATGTTTTCAAAGTTCGTGGAATGATCTTTCCAACGCCATAGAGTTTGCTCGTTTCGGAGTTCGTATGAGCGAGTTATGCTCTTTGAAAGTTGGCAGTTGGCAGGAAATCTGTCCGAAAATTGTAAGGGTATTTTGGTCTTTTCCCTAGCCTTGTCTTTGGATATATATTAAGTTGTAAGACTGATTTGTGATCAGTTTTTCCCTTTTTAAAAAGAGTAAGGTTTAGGGTTCTTGAGAGAAAAGAGAGAGAAGAGAAGAAGAAGCAAACTTCGTAAAGATCGCCGTGGTTTTCTTCGGGGGTGATCCCTATTAAGGTATGTGAGTTCTTAGTGTTGGGTTGATCCTTTCCCCCACACACCTAACTCATTTTTATTATTGAGGAAAGATTGGTTGTGTTGTTGAAGTTGTTTGTTGTTGATGTTGTTAATTGTGTTGTTGAAGTTCTTGTTGATTTGGGACTTGTTTCCGGTTGTGTTTTGAGTTGAAATTTACTGTATGTTGAGGGGTTTATGATTCTAAGTGTTTGGGGCTGGATCCATTTGAAGTTGAGGAGGTTTAGAGTTGGAAAAATAAAGGAGAAGAGTCGGATTTTTGGGGGAAAAGACTGGGGCGTCGCGCCAGCCTGCGCACCCCAATAGGGGTTCTGATGTTTTACCCCTGGTGTGGCGAGCCCATCAGAGCGCCAACAGGCTTCTTCTGAAGTTTTTGGTCTGGCGCTCCGCGCCTCTCAGAGCGCCAATTTTTCCCATTCCTTCCCCACTTTCTCATGCATGTTCCTAGGTATTATACCTATGTTTCATAGTTGTTTCCGACACTCCAAAGTACGTCTAAATATCAAGAATCCCTCCATAACATGTGATCAAACACTTTGAATTCATAGTTCCAATTCAGGTGAAGTTAGTTTCCAAGTCAGGTGAAGTTAGTTTCAAAGTCAGGTGAAGTTAGTTTCCAAGTGAAGTGAAGTGAAGCTTAGAAGTAAGTAAGTCAAAGCAAGTCTTTAAGGTTTTCCAAGAGTCTTCATTGAACGTTTTAACTTCTTTTTAAGGCCCAAATTCCAAGTTAAGTGTAGAGTTCCAAGTGAAGTATAGAGTTTCAAGTCAAGCAAAGAGTCTCAAGTTTCAAGTCAAGCAAAGAGTCTCAAGTTTCAAGTCAAGTAAAGAGTATCTTGTTTTGAAGTTAAGTCAAGAGTTTCGAGATAAGTCACGAGTTAAGAGTTGAGTTCATTTCTCAAAAGTTATTAGGGAACTAAATATTTCCCAAAGAAGTTTATGAATGTTTTCACATTTAAAGATGAGAGGAAACTGAGATTTCCAAAAGAATTTTGAACAGTTTGAGCACTATCTCTGTTAAATAAAAGATGTGTTTTTACGAAAGAGTTTCTAAAGTATGATTAGTATGACAAGTCGAGTATGTCATCAATGTTTAAATAGTATGGTCTGTAGATATACCATCAATCTTTAAGCAGTATGAATATCCTGAGTCATCAATGATCATATTAAAAATATGGTTTTGATTTGTTCTTTTTAGAAAGAGTTTTCAAGAGCCTTTGAGCTATGTTTTGAGTAATTATCTCAACTAAAGAAAGATGTGTTTAAAACACTTATGAGCTAAAGTATTTTGGGAGTAGTCTCGAGCACCGAATTGGGGACACGAGTTCATATTAACTCAACTGTCCATAAGAGCCATGTAGCCAATATGGGATTTGACTAGTCATACTTTTTAGATGGTCACGTAAAGTTAAGCTAGTGGATCCACTTGGTAAAGTTAGGTTCCTATATCACGGCAAGGTATAGGATGGTCCTTGGGCAACGTGAGCAAAACGTTGTATCACTAGTTAAACATATAGTGGTGGTTATCGGTTAGAGAACTCCCACAATAGAAAAAGCTTGGTTCCTCGAGAAGTTCTGCTTAGTGTGGATGGTGGTATGGGACTTCATTCATGTATTGCACAAGTAGACTTCGAAAGGAAGCATGGTATTTTCATGATATTATAAATATGATTTTTGACGTCATGTTTTAAATAGTTTTGTAAGCTTTATATATATTGCATGTGTCTCATTGCTTTATATCGAGTTTAGTTATTCATGAGTTGAACAGAGCCAAGGTAAGTGTTCTCTTGTATTCCTTTCAAGCTTAAGTTGTGGTTTAGCTTTCCAGCTCGCATACTCTTACATTTCATGTACTAATGTCAGTTGGCTTGCATCTTATTACGATGCAGACGCAGGTACCCAGGATCAGCACCCAGCACGCCGTTGATCCAGTTGAGCACTCCAGAGTCAGTGGTGAGCCTCCTTGCTTTCCGGAGGACTCGGTTATTTTGTGTTCTTAGTTTTGTTCTATTAGGATATTGTGGGGTCTATCCCAACATCCATGTTAGTATTTTAGAGGCTTCATAGACAGTCAGTCAGTTAGTTTTGGGTCTCTCTTTTGTGTATATGTATAAATATTCTATTTTGAGACTCGAGTTGCCGTTTTGGCCAGATTTTATCAGTTGGGTTGTTTTTAACCTTTTATTGTATTGAGTTATTCTGTTGAGTTACATTTTCGCTGAGTTAAGAAAGTCTGGCCAAGGGTTCGCTTGGGGCCAACAATGGTCTCTGAGTGCCGGTCCCGCCCAGAGTGTTGGCCTGGGGCGTGACAAACTTGGTATTAAAGCAAGTTCCAGATTCCTAGGAAGTCTATGAAGCCGTGTCTGTAGAGTCCTAGTTATCGGTGTGAAGCGCGTCACATCTATAATTGGGAGGCTACAACATTTAAGAAGATTTCTCACTTCTTTCACACTCATCTCGTGCGTTAGAGTTTATCTCTAAAGAGTTTCTTTCTAATTCATGCTTGTGCGTGTTTCAGAGGATCATGCCTCCATGAAGAGCAGTCAGAGTTCGTCCAGCTATGAGGAGTGTTAAGGAACATGAGTTACCAAGTGCCCAATAAGTGCAAACCCAAGAAGAGATCAAATATGCTGATTTTCGTAAAGCTATCCGGATGTTAAGTCAAGTTGCGACCTATCATGTTGGGCAGAGAGACAATCGACACGAAGTGATTGATATTTCAAGAATTCGTGAACTCTTAAGGATGAACCCACCAAGCTTCACAGGTTCAAGTGTCACTGAGAATCCGAAGAACTTCATTGAGGAGCTTAAAAGGGTATTTGATGTGATGCATATTGCTGAGTCGGAGAGGGATGAATTAGCTGCATACCAATTGAAGGTTGTCGCTAGAATTTGGTTTGACCAATGGAAACAGAATAGGGTTGAGGTTGCGCCAGTAGTGAGTTGGATTGTATTTGAGAGTGCTCTCATGGGGCGTTTCTTTCCTCGTGAGTTACAAGAGGCAAAGATAAAAGAGTTTCTCACCCTTATTCCAGAGTCTATGAGTGTTCATGAGTACAGTCTGAAGTTCACACAACTTTCCCGCTATGCTTCGGAGATGGTTGCTGACATGAGGAGCAGGATGAGTTTATATGTTGCTAGGTTGTCTCGTCAGTCAAGCAAGGAAGGCAAAGCAGCTATGCTGATAGGGGATATTGACCTAGCAAGATTTATGATCCATTTACTACAAGTTGAGGAGGATAAGTTGAAGGATAGAGAAGAGTTTAAGGATAACAGGGCTAAGATAATAGGGGACGAGTTCAGGAAGCAAAAGAATGATGTCAACCAGTCATCCCTCCCATAGAAACAGAAGGGACCTGCTTCACCATCTGCTAGTGCACTTGCACCTGAGAATAAAGATGGGTACAAAAGTAATTCCTATAGTTTCAGGGCTAGACTTGCCTATCCTCAAGGCAGTATGGTACCAAGGGGTAGTAAGCCTCCTGCCTGCACCAAGTGCGGTAGGAACCACTCAGGTATTTGTCTTGAGGGCTCTATTTGTTATTTCAAGTGTGGTCAGAGTGGATATTTCAGGCGAGATTGTCCTAAGAACAATCATAGTAGTGGAAAGCTCAGTAGTAGGGCCCATTCTTCTTCAGTTGTCACACCAGACAAGATGGTACCTAGAGGAGCTACTTCCAGTACTGGCGGAGGAGCAAACCGCCTCTATGTAATCAATAGTCGCCAAGGGGAAGAGGATTCACCAGATGTTGTCACTGGTATGATTCGAGTCTTTGACTTTGCTGTTTCTACTTTGCTAAGCCCCAGAGCGAGTTTATCTTTTGAAATTCCTTATGTTGCTATGAACTTTGGTGTTATACCTGAGCAACCTAGTGAGCTTGTTATAAAGTGGAGTTGTAGTTCAACAGGGCCTAAGGGTCGTTTCTTTTCGTACCTTAAGGTGAGAAAGTTAGTTTTGAAGGGCTGTATCTATCACTTAGTCCGAGTTAATGACTCTAGTGTTAAGATACCTCCTTTTTAGTTAGTTCCTATAGTACGAGAGATTCTAGAAGGCTTTCTTTGATGTCAACCCAGAATTCCTCCTGAAAGAGAAATAGATTTCGGCATAGACCTCATTCCAGATACTTGTCCTATCTTTTTTTCGCCTTATAGAATGGCACTAGCAGAGTTGAAAGAGTTGAAAGAGCAGTTAAAGGGATCCGTTAGATAAGGTTTTTATTTGACCAAGTTGACTCGGAAGAACAATGAATTTTCAACGGTCTGAAGCTTGTGAAGAAAGCTTTCAGGAATGGAAAAAGAAGTTGACTACTGCCCAGTTATGATATTTGGTTCTTGAGTACATACTGGGTATCTGAATCTAAAATGGATTTGAGAATAATAGTCGAGTTTAGGCGAATCGGGGTGTAATGTGATGAGTTACAGTTGGCTGTCGTAGTTTTTGATTCGAAGATATGGCGTCATTGTTGTATGATGTTCATGTGGGTGTGTTCACTTAGAATGAGATTAATCTCAGACAAAGAGAGAGTGGTTAAAGTTTTTCGAGGATGATGACATGAGTTTTCTTTATCGCCCTGGTAAGGTTAATGTTGTTATTGATTTTTTAAGCAAGTTGTCTATGGGTAGCACCGCCCATGTTGAGGAAGAACAGCGGAATTAGCAAAAGATATGCACAGCCTGGCATGCCTGGGTGTCAGACATATAGATTCCGCAAAAGGAGGAATAGAAGTGATGAGTGGGGCCGAGTTATCATTAGTGTCAGAAGTAGAAGGTGAGAAAGACTCAGACCCTATCTTGCTGGAATTGCAGGCAAAATGTTCATAAGCAGTGATGGCTTTAGAACAAAGGGGAGATGAAGTATTGAGGTATCAAGGTAGATTATGTGTACCTATGATAGATGAACTCCAATAGAGGGTTATGGATGAAGCTCACAGCTCCAGATATTCCATTCATCCAGGTTCCACAGAGATGTATCGTGACTTAAGAGAAGTTTATTGGTGGGATGGCATGAAGAAGGGCATTGCAGAGTTTGTTGCTAAGTGCCCAAATTGCCAACAAGTGAAAGTTGAGCACCAAAGGCCCGTTGGTTTAGCTCAGAGGATAGAATTTCCAGAATGGAAGTGGGAGATGATCAATATGGATTTCATCACAGGGCTGCCAAGGTCTCGCAGACAACATGATTCTATTTGGGTGATTGTCGACAGAATGACAAAGTCAGCCCATTTTCTACTGGTAAAGACTACCAATTCAGCAGAAGATTATGCCAAGTTATATATTCAAGAAGTGGTGAGACTTCATGGAGTCCCAGTCTCCATTATTTCAGATAGAGGTGCATAGTTCACTACACAGTTCTGGAAATCTTTTCAGAAAGGCTTGGGTTCCAAGGTGAATTTGAGTATTGCCTTTCATCCTTAGACTGATGGGCAAGCAGAGCGTACTATTAAGACTTTAGAGGATATGTTGAGGGCATGTGTTATAGATTTCAAAGGTAATTGGGATGATCACCTACCTCTCATTGAGTTTGCCTACAACAAAAGTTATCACTCCAGCATCCAAATGGCTCCATACGAAGCTCTTTATGGGAGAAGATGTAGATCTCCTATTGGATGGTTTGAAGTTGGTGAAGCAAGGTTGATAGGACCAGATTTAGTTCACCAAGCTATGGAGAAGGTGAAAGTGATTCAAGAGAGATTGAGAACGGCACAGAGTCGTTAGAAATCCTATATTGATGTTAGGAGGAGGGAGTTAGAGTTTGAAATAGATGATTGCGAATATTTGAAAGTTTCACCCATGAAAGGAATTATGAGGTTTGTTAAGAAAGGGAAACTTAGTCCCCGTTATATTGGACCTACCGCTTAGCCAAGAGGATTGGCAATGTTGCATTTGAGTTGGAGTTGCCGCAGGAACTAGTAGCGGTTCATCCGATATTTCATATCTCCACGTTGAAAAAGTGCATAGGCGATCCTTCATTGATCCTACCGACTGAAAGTGTAAGGATCAATGATAGCTTATCTTATGAGGAGATTTCTGTTCAAATTCTAGACCGTCAAGTTCGTAGATTGAGAACAAAGGGTGTAGCTTCAGTCAAGGTCCTTTGGAGGAACCAATTTGTGGATGAAGCCACTTGGGAAGTAGAAGAGGACATGAAGAAGAGATACCCATATCTCTTTGAGTCCGGAAGAAATGCAGATTAAGGTACTAATTTCCCTCTTAGTGCTCTTTAAATTGTAGTGAGCATGTTGTTGCTATTTTTGCATGTTTGCTTGTTGGGTGTTTGAGTTTGAAGTTACACCCTTAGCCTTGTTAGAGTAATCTCATTCGAGGACGAATGTTCCCAAGGGGGAGATATTGTAACGTCCGGCAATTTGAAATTCTATGAAGATGTTGAAAACTTGGAAATAGTCATTTTGGGAGGAATTTAAAATCTGGAAATTTGGCCAAGTATGGAAAATAATGAATTTTTGGCCAACTTTGAACAATTATAACTCCTAGCTTAGGATGAGTTAGGTGTAGTTCCAGTCATGTTTTCAAAGTCCGTGGAATGATCTTTCCAACGCCATAGAGTTTGCTCGTTTCGGAGTTCGTATGAGCGAGTTATGCTCTTTGGAAGTTGGGCAGTTGGCAGGAAATCTGTCCAGAAATTGTAAGGGTATTTTGGTCTTTTCCCTAGCCTTGTCTTTGGATATATATTAAGTTGTAAGACTGATTTGTGATCAGTTTTTCCCTTCTTAAAAAGAGTATCGTTTAGGGTTTTTGAGAGAAAAGAGAGAGAGGAGAAGAAGAAGCAAACATCGTACAGATCATCGTGGTTTTGTTCGGGGGTGATCCCTATTAAGGCATGTGAGTTCTTAGTGTTGGGTTGATCCTTTCCCCCACACACCAAACTAATTTTTATTATTGGGGAAAGAATGGTTGTGTTGTTGAAGTTGTTGGTTGTTGTTGATGTTGTTAATTGTGTTGTTGAAGTTTTTGTTGATTTGGGACTTGTTTCCGGTTGTCTTCTGAGTTGAAATTTATTGTATGTTGAGGGGTTTATGATTCTAAGTATTTGGGGCTGGATCCATTGAAGTTGAGGAGGTTTAGACTTGGAAAAATGAAGGAGAAGAGTCGAATTTTTGGGGGAAAAGGCTGGGGCGTCGCCCCAGCCAGCGCGCCCCAACAAGGGTTCTGATGTTTTACCCCTGGCGTGGCGCGCCCATCAGAGCGCCAGCAAGCTTCCTCTGAAGTTTTTGGTCTGGCGCTCCGCGCCTCTCAGAGCGCCAAGTTTTCCCATTCCTTCCCCACTTTCTCATGCATGTTCCTAGGTATTATACCTATGTTTCATACTTGTTTCCGACACTCCAAAGAACATGTAAACATCAAGAATCCCTCCATAACATGTGATCAAACACCATGAATTCATAATTCCAATTCAGGTGAAGTTAGTTTCCAAGTCAAGTGAAGTTAATTTCAAAGTCAAGTGAAGTTAGTTTCCAAGTCAAGTGAAGTCAAGATTAGAAGTAAGTAAGTCAAAGCAAGTCTTTAAGGTTTTCCAAGACTCTTCATTGAACGTTTTAACTTCTTTTTAAGGCTCAAGTTCCAAGTAAAGTATAGAGTTCCAAGTGAAGTATAGAGTTTCAAGTCAAGCAAAGAGGCTCAAGTTTCAAGTGAAGCAAAGAATCTCAAGTTTCAAGTCAAGTAAAGAGTATCGAGTTTTCAAGTTAAGTCAAGAGTTTCGAGATAAGTCAAGAGTCAAGAGTTGAGTTAATTTCTCAAAAGTTATTAGGGAACTAAGTATTTCCCAAAGAACTTTCTGAATGTTTTCACATTTAACGATGAAAGGAAACTGAGATTTCCAAAAGAGTTTTGAACAGTTTGAGCACTATCTCTTTTAAAGAAAAGATGAGTTTTTACGAAAGAGTTTCTAAAGTATGATTAGTATGACAAATCGAGTATGTCATCAATGTTTAAACAGTATGGTCTCTAGATATACCATCAATGTTTAAGCAATATGAATATCCCGAGTCATCAATGATCATATTAAAAATATGGTTTTGATTTGTTCTTTTTAGAAATAGATTTCAAGAGCCTTTGGGCTAAGTTTTGAGTAATTATCTTAACTAAAGAAAGATGTGTTTAAAACACTTATAAGCTAAAGTATTTTGGGACTAGTCTTGAGCACTGAATTGGGGACACGAGTTCATATTAACTCAACTGTCCATAAGAGCCATGTAGCCAACATGGGATTTAACAGGTCATACTTTTTAGATGATCACGTAAAGTTAAGCTAGTGGATCCACTTGGTAAAGTTAGCTTCCTATATCACGACAAGGTATAGGATGGTCCTTGGGTAACGTGAGGTAAATGTTGTGTCACTACTTATACATGTAGTAGTGGTTATCGGTTAGAGAACTCCCACAGTAGAAAGAGCTTGGTTCCTCGAGAAGTTCTGCTTAGTGTGGATGGGGTATGGGACTTCATTCATGCACTGCACAAGTAGATTTCGAAAGGAAGCATGGTATTTTCATGATATTATAAATATGATTTTTGACGTCATGTTTTTTAAATATGGCATGTGTCTCATTGCTTTATATCGAGTTCAGTTATTCATGAGTTGAACAGAGCCAAGGTAAGTGTTCTCTTGTATTCCTTTCAAGCTTAAGTTGCGGTTTAGCTTTCCAGCTCGCATACTCGTACATTCCATGTACTGATGCTAGTTGGCCTGCATCTTGTTACGATGCAGACGCAGGTACCCAGGATAAGCACCCAGTACGCCGTTGATCCAGTTGAGCACTCCAGAGTCAATGGTGAGCCTCCTTGCTTTCCGGAGGACTCGGTTATTTTGTGTTCTTAGTTTTGTTCTATTAGGATGTCGCGGGGTCTGTCCCAACATCCATCTCAGTATTTTAGAGGCTTCATAGACAGTCAGTCAGTTAGTTTTGAGTCTCTCTTTTGTGTATATGTATAAATATTATATTTTGAGACTTGAGTTGCCGTTTTGGCCAAATTTTATCAGTTGGGTTGTTTCTAGCCTTTCATTGTATTGAGTTATTCGGTTGAGTTAGGTTTCCACTGAGTTATGAAAGCCAGGCCAAGGGTTCGCTTGGGGCCAACAATGGTCTCCGAATGCCTATCCCGCCCAGGGTGTAGGCCCGGGGCGTGACAACCAAGTTTGTGACGACCCAAGGGTACCCCCTAGACGTAACAAGGCACATAGAACCTCGAAGGGCACCATGTAAGCCACTTAGCATACCAAAACATAAAGTAGTAGAACAATAAGAGTGAAAATGCATTCAAGTCCAAAAAGTCTTCATAATAGAAAAGCGGAAGTCTAAGACTTGTCTCAATTAGCCATCTATTACAATTCATAAATCAAAATAGGATCACAGCCCTAACAAGAGAATCTAAAAATAAGAAGTACTAAAAAGAAACTCAAAATGAAATGTCCCGTCCTTGAATCATGAGGACTCACCACAAGCAAGGAGAATAGTCGAATCCAAGCTTGAACCAAAGGATAACCGCCTTAAGAACCAGAACCTACTTTTGGGATTTTTAGCTTTGAAATTGAGGGTTTAGGAGGGACTCCATGGATGAAAACTATATATGGTTGAAGGACTACCATACCTTGGTGAAGAAATCTAATGAATTTGAGTGAAAAACCCTCCCTTTTCAAACCCTAGCTTGATTTCTTCTTCTTCTTCTTCTTTGGGTATCTAGAGAGAAGATTTTTGGGGAAGTTGGTTTTTGATTTGTGAATTTGGAAATTATGATTGGTATTCTTAGTTTAGGGACCTAAAAACCTTATATAGTTAGTCTAATTTATTTTAAAACGATGTCATTTAATGTTAATTAAACCCCAAAACACCCCTAGACTTAATAAAAAAAACTTTTTTCCAGCCTTGACCTACGACTCCACAACCTACAGACCATGGCCCGTGCTGGTAATCCGTGGTTCATGGTCTGCCGCTTGAAAATGAAGGATTGACCTACGGAGCCAAGCCACGCGGTGTGGACCCATCCACGAGGCGTGGGTCCTTCCCGTGGCAATTATCTTAGGCAGATTCCAAGGAGGCCTCACCCACGCTGCCTACCTAAGGGGCGTGGGTCTATCTATGTCGCGTGTGTAGCCTTCGTGGGAGGTGCTGGTTTTGGGTAGTGTTAGGGTCCTCCTCAAGGACCCTTAGTTAGTCCTTGGGGGGTCGTACCTTGACGTTTAGGCCCAAAAACCTATATGTTTAGTAACGGGAGTTATTTACGACTCTAACCCTTACGTTAGGCTCTAGTTTAAGCTACTAGTTTCTGGAATGTTACAGTTGTAGTTGTGGAGGTTCAGTTTGGGTGTTAGGAATACCCGTATTCTATTTCGTTAGCTTGTGTTTAGAAGTTTACTTGTTGAGTGATGAGTCAGAGATGTGGACTCATATGGGGCTTTGTTTTGATAATTTTAGTGTCCTCAAATGCCTAATCCATGCTATAAACTGATGTTAAGACCTTGATTTTTTCAGCATTACAAGGTAAGGAGCAAAGCAAGGACAATACTGAGCTAAAATGAACCAACAAGCTGAAGAAATGGAGAAAAGTGATCCTGTGGATCACCAAGATCACTCGGTGATCCACCTAGTGGCTTTTAGCCCGCCTAATTTTACAGTACACCATGTCTGAAATGAGAGAAACTTGGGCGAACCATGTTCCATATCGGTGAGTCGCCGAATTGATCGACGAAGAGAGGTTGTACCGCTGAAAGCACTAAATGAGCAGTGAAGATGCAAGCGAATTGGTGATCCAAAAGAACAAATGGGACATCGCGGAAGTGATTGGCGATCCCGATATAGACCGCCTAAAGTTATAGTGTATGTTGGATGAAAACATGAGGTAAGAAGGCGATGGATAGGGGCGATTGGCAAATCAACAACTGGTCGGTGAAACCCGACTTTCCTCGCTGATTGACCCCAAAAGGTTAAATCTTGGATTAGTATAAATTGATATTTTGAAAAGAGAGAAGGCATCCGGTCAGTGTGGAAAGAAATAGAGAGAAAAAAAACATTATTCTTGTTAATTTGAAGCATTTTTCTATAGAGATTTCAAATGGGTGTTGTAATTGAAAGAAGTTTGTTCATTTTAAGAATTGGGAAATCAATACCGAGCTATGGAGCATGTATTAGGTGTTGAATTTTCTTCTTTTATGATTAATAGCTAAAACCCCTATTCTTGGGCTTTGACAATGTGATTAATTGCTGAATTTAGCTAAGTGGGTGTTAGTTATAATCAATTGTAGTGTTAATTCGAAGTGGGTCTGATTTATTGTTGTGGTTAAATTGCTCTGTTGAATGTTTGTTTCAATATGATTTAGTGTTTTATGCCTGCTTGAGAAAGAGGTGTAAAACCAAGGTGACAAGTTAGCACTCGTAGTGATTGGGTCATGGTGGATTCAGCTCAAGAGAATGATTCCAAGTCTCATTCTACGTATCTAGCTCGAAAGAGTAGATGTAGTGAAGTTGTGGGCCGGTTTTCATACTTAGTATATTGAGGTTCGAGAGTACTCGATTGAAACGAGGTAGTTGTTCAAGATAAAATTATCTCATCTAAGATCCATCTTACCCACGAAGATTTAGAAACTTTTAGTGATCAACTAACACCCATTGAGTTACATTTGGCAATTAGTTAGTCAGCCCCCCAAGTATCTCCTGGTCATTTGATTACTCTTGATTAATTGTTGTGGTTATGATTGCTTTTTGATCTAAAACCCATTTTCCTGACATTGATGTCACACTTCTAATTTAATTAAAAGTTTCTGATAGTTCCTATTCCTACAACTAATGAAATCACTAATATAACCTTCATAATTGAATTCAAAGTCGAACTGCTCCATGTGGGATCGACCCCAACTCACTTGTTATGTTTAATCTAGATTACGATCGTCTACACCTAGCATTAGATGTGGTGTAGTTGAAACGTTAATCAAAATGGCGCCGCTTCCGGGGAGTGGTGTTATCGAAGTTTAATTTGTGATCTTATTGGCTGTAGTTGAATCGATTTATTTTGTTTTGTGTTTGTGTTGTTTGTGTTGATAAGAAGAAGAGGTAAGTGAGGCCGGGAGTAACGTTAGCCAAGTGGTCCACTCAGACGATATTGACGATCTTAATATTGTGAATGACCCAATCCAATTGGGTGGATTTGGTGCAATATACCTACCTCCAATCGAAGGAAATGATATATTCCATGTTACTAGCACAACACTCAATCTCCTCCAAATGAAAGGTCTTTATGGAGAATTGGTTCACGAGGACCCACATTTGCATATGTGGAATTTCGTGGATGTTTATGGTCCGTTCTCATTCAAGAACGTGTCACAAGAATCTGTCTGCCTCAAGTTGTTTTCATTATCTTTGATGGGTGAAGCTAGCAAATGGTTGGATGAGTTACCAAAGAATTCCATCACCTCGTGGGATGAGCTCACCACGACGTTCAATGTGAGATTCTTTCCCCCATTAAGGATGATGACACTCAAAGACAACATTCAAGGTTTCAAGAGATTGGAAGGTGAACCAATCCACGAAACGTGGCTGAGGTTTAAGAAGATATTACTTCAATGCCCAACTCACAAACTTCCAAACAACGTATTGCTACAATACTTCTATAGAAGTCTTGACTAAGTAAATAAAGGAGTGGCTGATCAATTGGTTCGAGGAGGAATAATGTTGCAATCGTTTGAGGTTGCTTCGTCCCTTCTTGATGACATGACAAATATAAATCAGGCATGGTACACTCAAGAAGACTGAGTTTCACCTTTTTGGTTTAGGATGACACAAGAACAACTTGATAAGGAGAAGAAGAGGGATGAGAACATCAACAAGATGTTTCCCAAATGGAGCTGCTACAAAAACAAGTGCTAGAAAATGTGGGTGAACCCAAAGAAGCAAGGGAGTGTTTAGAGTTGAGGAGGGTTCTCACTCAGGCTACTCAAAGCCGGGGGGAATCAAGGTTGGAACTCTCATAAGGTTGAGGAGGGTTTCCACCCAAGCTACTTAAAGTAGGATGGAAATCAAGGTTGGAACTCTCAGAAAGAAGAAGAGCGGAGGCGGTATTATCAAGAATGTGCCGAACAAAGTGACCATTAGAGAAGAGAAGATAATCATGAAAAGGACCACACACAATTGAATGATAGCCCAAAATCAAAGGGTAGTTCAAGTAGTTTACGAGTGGATGATTTGTTATCTCGCATCCTTGAAAAGGTTGAGGGATTGGATGACATGCTAAAAGGGATGAAAGCTAATTTATCGTATTAAACAATAGAGTGAATTCTCACACCGATGCAATCAAGCAACTTGAGGGTCAGTTCAATCAACTTTTAGCACAGTTGGAACCCAAAGTAATGGAGAAAGGTGAAGTTGTATGCACAACAACTTTGAGGGATGATGGTGGCAAAAATTTAGCTCTGGTTACTCGAAGTGGAAATGTAGTGGTTGGTGATATGAAGGGTAATGATGAGGCACAAGCTCATGAGAAGAAAAAGATATTGATGAAAAGAGATTCACATCCAACAAAGGCTTGCCAAGGACTTACAAAAAGGTAAAGAAAAGAGCACCTCAATCCCAAAATTGGTGCAACCTCTTCCCAAAATAGCCCCTCCATTTCCTTAACGTCTCAAGAAGAGAAATGAGGATGAGAAGTTCTTATCAGTGTTCAAGACACTCCCCATAAATCTACCGTTAATGGAAGCATTGTTGGAGATGTCGTATTATGCCAAGTTCATGAAGGAGCTAGTTACCAAGAAAAGAAGCATGGACTTCGAGACAATCGAAGTCTCTCATAGTTGTAGTGCCATTATGACTAGTGAGATGATTAAAAAGAAGGAAGATTCGGGGGCATTCACCATCCCTTACACTATCAGTATGCTCCAATTTGCTAAAGCCTTATGTGATCTGGGGGCAAGTATAAATCTAATGCCATAAGCGATCTATAAACAACTTGGGATGGGTGAACCGAAATCCACAACAATGAGGTTGATGATGGCGGACCAATCAATCAAGCACCTCATGGGGATACTCTATGATATATTGGTGAAGGTTGAACCGATTCATCTTTTCGGCTGATTTTGTCATCCTTAATTGCGAGTTTGATGCTGAAATTCTCATTATTTTGGGAAGACCATTTTTAGCAATCAGGAGAGCGCTAGTGGATGTTGAAAGCGGAGAATTGAAGTTCGGGGTGAACGAAGATGAGGTCACCTTTAACGTGTGCAAGTCGATGAAACACCCGAATGATATTCATGTGGTTTCAACAATTGATGTAATTAATAAAGCAGTGGCTAGTGTGAGCCATTTGATGTGTATGAGTGAACCTCTTGAGGCTATTTTTGCAAATTATGATAAGACCGAAGTCCAAGGTTATAATGAGGTGGTAGCTGCCCTTTCGGGATTAGGGGAATACTCAAGGAAACCATTGAAGCTGGATATTGATCTAAAGAATTAAGAATATCCCCCGCCAAGCCACCAACGGAGGAATCACCACAGCTTGAGTTGAAAGTGCTCCCCGCTCATCCTCAATATTCATTCTTGGGGGAAAATAACACCTTGTCCGTAATCATTGCTGTTGAATGGCTTGAATGGCAAGTAAAATTGCTTCTTGAGGTATTAAGAAGGTACATCAAAGCTACTGGATGGACTGTCACTGATATTGTGGGCATTCCACCCGGCATTTACACTCACAAAATTTAACTTGATAGTGAGTGCAAGCCGAGTGTCGAACACGAAAGGAGATTGAACCCACCGATGCAAGAGGTGGTAAAAAAGGAGATAATAAAGTGTTTGGATGCAGGTTTTATTTACCCTATTACGGATAGCAGGTGGTTGAGTCTGGTACAATGTGTACCAAAAAAGGGCAGCAACATGGTAGTCCCAAATGAAAAGGGGGAGCTTGTTTTTATGAGACCGATAACCGGATAGAGAGTATGCATGGACTACCGGAAGGTAAATTCTTGGACCGAAAAAGATCACTTTCCCATTCCTTTTATGGATCAAATGCTCGATCGGCTTTCAGAGCGCAGATGGTATTGCTTTTTGGATGGGTATTCCGGATATAATCAATTCTCTATTGCTCCGGAGGACCAAGAAAAAACCACTTTCACTTGTCCATATGGAACTTTTTCTTTCAAAAGGATGCCTTTCGGGTTGTGTAATGCCCCAGCAACGTTTCAACGTTGCATGTTGTCTATTTTCGCTGATATGGTAGAAGATTCAATGGAAGTCTTTATGGATGACTTCTCAGTTGTGGGCGATACTTTTGAAGCATGCTTAGCACATCTCGGGCAGGTCCTTCAAAGATGTGTGGAAACAAATTTGGTCCTAAATTGGGAGAAATGTCACTTCATGGTTAGGGAAGGTATAGTTCTTGGTCATAAAGTGTCACAAAAAGGGCTGGAGGTTGATAAGGCAAAGATTATGGTAATTGAGAAGCTACCACCACCAATCTTCGTAAAAGGTATTCGTAGTTTCTTGAGGCATGCTGGGTTTTATCGGAGGTTCATCAAAGGCTTTTAAAAAATGCACACCCCTTGTGCAAACTCTTGGAGAAGGAGGCGAAATTCAGTTTTGATAAGGCATGAATGGTAGCCTTTAAGTTCTTGAAAGAGAAGTTGATCTCTACCCCGGTTATAATTAGTCCTGATTGGTTGGCACCTTTTGAAGTGATGTGTCATGCAAGTGGTACGATATTAGGTGTTATTTTGGGGCAAAAACGCAACAAGTTATTCCATCAAATTTACTACGCAAGCAAAACCTTGAATGATGCTCTCAACGTAAGTACACGGTTACTGTGCAGGAATTACTTGCGGTGGTATATGTATTTGAAAAATTTCGGGCATACCTGCTACACCAAAGTGGTGGTGCATTGATGAGCCCAAGATTTGGACTCATTTAAGGATTTGTTTATATATAATTAGTGTCCTCAAATGCTTATTTTGTGACATTAACTGATGTTAAATCCTTGATTTTCAGGTATATGGATTAAGGAACAAAGCAAGGACACTAACTGGCAAAAAGGAACAAACAAGCTATAAATATTATGAAGGGCAAGCTTGAGGATCGACAAGAGCACTCGGCGTGTCGCTGAGTGGCTCATCAGACCGTCTCAATTTCTAGTGTGCTAAGCTCTGAAGGAAAGAACCAAGTTGGCGATGAAAATAAGTAGTCGGCGGATCTCTGAATAGTTTCATGATGCAGTGCTAGATCGCCCAAAGTTACAGACCCTGAGGGTGCTTATTACCAAGACAAAAAGGCGATGGAATAGACCAAAGGGCGGCTCGTAGAGTGGTTCGGCGAGCCTGACTTACTTCGCCAAGTGACTCTTCGTAGCACATTTTTGGCAACTATAAATACATTTTGAACATTTACTTTAGTATCAAATATTCTTTAGAACAATCTATTATCAAGTTTTTAGCACCTGGAGATAGTTTTTCTCTAGTTTTTCCTTAGCTTTGCGAGATTGAAGAAATTCACTTTTGAGAAATTGGAAGTGGGTCTTTGAGATTCTTCGAACTGGAGCATTGTAAGGACGAATCTACACTTACCCAGTTGATGGATAATCAATTTGGTACTTGTTTTTACATTTTAATAATGTGTATCTAAAACCCCAATTCTTGGAGTGTGATCATATGATTATGGGCTCATTTAGTTTATGGGTATTGTCAATTGTTAGTTTAAATGTTATTTAGAAGTGAGTTTAATCAGTAATTGTGGTATAATTTAAGAATTGTAGCTGCAAATGCAGTTCTTTGTTTGTGTCATTTATTTGCTCGAGAGAGAGACGTTTTAGAACCAAAATTATTAGTTGATGGTCAGTGGGTATTGGGTTGACCTGGGTTCAGCTCGAGAGAGTGAATTCTAAACCCAATCCCACACATTTAGCTCGAGAGAGTGAATGTACTAAGGTGTGGTATGCTCTTATTTTGCATGCTTGTTGATGTTCGAGAAAAATCACTTGATTCAGGGTAAATTGTTCGAGAGAAAGTTTACCCCCTATAGACTAGAATCTAGTTATTTACTAATAGTTGTAATTATCCATATGTCTATAATTGCCTATAATATATCACATCCCAAGAACCCGTCTCATTATTGTTAACTCTTACTGTTTCTGACTGTTTATAGCTGTTAATCAAAACTAAAACCTCTATTTGACATTCGTGTCACCCCTTAATTTGAATGATGTCTTTATTCGATAACTTTTAATCCTATGACTGATTTGAACATGTTCAGACTTGCCAAATTGAATTTGAAACACGTACCACTCCCTGTGGGATTCAACCCTAACTCATTTAGTTGTGTTAGATATTGATTAATGATTGTTGACACGTAGAATTGGATGAAGTGTCTTTGATAGCGTTATTCAATCAAAATGGCGCTGCTACCGGGGAGTGTTGTTGTTTGAAATTCTTTTGTGAAGTTGATTTTTTTTCTTTTTAGTGATAGTTGAATTTACTTACCTTTTGTTTTGTTTTGTGTGTTGCTATTTGAAACATTGGAAATGAGTGTCAACGGAAGCAATGGCAGCCAAGTGGGCCACAAAGATGACATCGACAATCTCAACGATGTCAATGAGACGAATGTCAATGACCCAAATCTAGTGGGTGGAGTTTGTGCCATTCTCTTGCCTCCTTCTTAAGGGAACGCTGTGTTCCACATTATAAGCATCATGTTGCAGCTCATGCAATGGAAAGGGTTGTTTGGTGGGTTGGCTCATGAGGATCCCTATGAGCACATAAGAAACTTTGTCGATGTTTGCGGACCATTCTCCTTCAAGAACATATCTCAAGAGTCGGTCTGGTTGAGGTTGTTCCCATTTCCTCCAATGGGAGAAGCGTGTAAGTGGTTGGCTGAGTTGCCAAGAGATTCAATCACTTCGTGGGAAGAGTTGATTACCGCCTTTCAAGTGCGATTCTTTCCACCTTCAAAGATGATGGCTCTTCGGGACAACATCCAAAACTTCAAGCGTTTGGAGGGTGAGCCAATCCATGAGACTAGGTTAAGATTCAAAAAGTAGGTGCTGCAATGCCCAACTCATGGATTGCCTGATAACGTTAACCAAAGCCTTGATTCGGTAAACAAGAGAGTAGCTGATCAACTTTCTCTGTGGGGGGTTTAATGCAATAACCTTACGTTATAGCAGCCCAACTTTTGGATGGCATGACCAAGATTAACGGGCATGGTACAGCCAAGAAGATCAGGTCTCTCCTCTCACTTTTAAATAAGCAAAGGAGCAGCTTGAGAAAGGTCAAGAGAGGGACCAAAATATGGCAAAGATGATGACCCAGCTGGACATTTTGGCCAAGAATGTCATGGGTAATGGTACTAGGAGTGTTACTGTTGTCGGTGTTGGTGGTGTAAACCCTGAAAAGGCCAAGTTTGAAGCGTTATACAACAAGGAAGTAAACTTCTTAGCCAACCAAGGAGGTGATTATCGTGCAAACTACCCAAGGCCGGGTGGTAACAAAAATTGGAATAGAGATGAGGGCTGGAGAGATCGTGATAGAGAATGGCATGATCAGAACGCTACTTGGAAGGAAAGAGATGGGGAGAAAGATAGGTATATTACTCCCCACGAACGTCAAAAGCCCAAAGATTCTAAGGGTGAACGGACAGAGGATATGCTCTCAAGTATTCTCAACAAGGTTGAAGGGTCTTACAAGGTGTTGAAGGAAATAAAGAAAGATGTGTCGACTCTCAACCAAACAGTGACTTCTCATTTCGTCTCTATCAAGCAGTTAGAGACCCAAATAGGTCAAATTTCTTCGTATCTTAACCCAAGAAAAAAAAACGGGTTGCCTAGTGATACTACGGAAAACCTCAAGAATGAAGTTTGAGTGGAGACTTGGGTCGTGCCACGACGTAAACTAAGTCACTTTTTGGGAGGCAACCCAAGTTTTTATGCTTTTTGTTTTGATTTCGAATAATGTGTGTTGATTGTGCATGTGAAAAAGTGGAATGTGTTTGAAATATGCAGGTTGGCGAGCCAAGAGTCCAGTCGTCGACTCACCGAAGAGTTCGACGAGATCGACTTGGACCGCTGTTGAACTTAAGAAATTATAAGGATAGAGTTGTAAAACTCGGTGAGCCCATGGACGAGTCCGCGACTCGTTGAATAGGTCGGCAAGCCCGACTTGGACCGCCGTTTGGACCCCCAAAATTAACAGGAGGTCCTGTAAAACTTGGTGAGGTAAGTAACCACTCGGCATGTTGCCAAGTGGTTCGGCGAAGTCGACTAACATCGCCGAAAGGGCGCGAACTGAACGGTTTTAAAAGGCCAAAGGTTTAAACTTTCAAAC
The DNA here is from genome assembly GCA_029582385.1 of Solanum tarijense. Lineage (NCBI taxonomy): Eukaryota > Viridiplantae > Streptophyta > Magnoliopsida > Solanales > Solanaceae > Solanum > Solanum tarijense. Next base: position 39,793 of record JAJONW010005112.1, on the reverse strand, counting down.
TATTTCATAGTCCCTCACTTTTTAACTTCATACAATCACAACCACACTCTATATTTCCTATATTCTTGCATTTTACCATTTTTGTGTCGTTGATTTTGTGTTTGGAGTTGGAATTCTTTGCCGCCTAGCTTTACAAATCGTATTTCGGAATAAAAGGTTGGTTTCCCCAACCCCAAACTCGTAAATAGAAGTTGAACTCATTTGCAATTGTGTAATTCTTATTGATGTGTGTTGGGCCTCTCTGAAATCATGTTTGATATGCTAAGTTGCCTATTTTAGTTTTGATATCAGCCTTAATTGCCTAAATTGTTGATTTCCCAAATTGCATGCTTTAAAGTTGATCATAAATTGTTGGGTTGCGGTATTTTATTGTTGGGTCTAGTCGAGTAAAGTCTGAGTGACCAAAATTGTGCTAAATGACGTGCTTTGCCCAATGATGGAGCATTTGACATTATTCCTAAGGGCTAAAGTCCTCAAATGGCCAATTTTGGCCAAACCGGGAAATGTCGGAGTACCCCGATGGCATGGGGCTAATGGGTCTGGGATTAATTGAGAATGTGTGATGTTTGATTATTTTTTTCGGGGGCTGCGGATTTGATTTTGGAAGTTGGGATTGAAAAATGGCACGTTGGGTAGTTTTGCGAGCTGGGTCAAGCTCGCCGAACCACTTAGTGGTTCACCAAAGTCCCCCCAGATCGGCTTTAATTTTGTGTTTTGTTTGAGTTTGGGTCTGCAAATTTTGGCGGGAAGCCTGGGATCACTGAGTGCACTCGGCGACTCGCCGAATATCTCCCTTGATCGCCTTTTCTGCTCCCCTAACCCCTAAAACACACTGTAACTTTTGGGGGGCTAGACTGAGCTCGCCGATTTATGTCGACGATTCGCTGAAAGGATCTGTTTCTCGCCGGTATGTCTTTTTTTCGAGATATTTTCGAGCCAGTCTGTTTGGCGAGCCCGATCTGGCTCGCGAAAGTGACTTGGTGACTCGCCAATCGGTTCGGCGAGTGTGTCTGCAACCTATTTTCTGCATTTTCCTTTAATTGTTCTAACTAATTTTTGGTGTATTTTCATATATGGCTAGAACCAACCTGGACAATAGTGGTATGCGCCCCGCAAAAGAGCACAAGGCATTGTTATTAACGAGGAGTCAGTTACCCCTTCTAAAAAGGGGGAAAAGGCACCTCCCAAGGGAGAAAAAGGCAAGGGAAAAGGTCCCACATCTGAGGTACTTGAGCACAACTCCAGTAGCGATGGGTAGTCCTTTGATTCCCAGGCAGCATTCTCTGAGCCTGAGGATGACCAGCCTCTGCAATCCAGGCGAGATGAGATTCGTTCCAGAGTTCGCCAGGATCCTTCTAGGATCCCAGAGGCCACCCCTCCTGTTGCTGATACAGTGCCAGCTCCGGCACATACGGTGGTTCCAGAGACACCTGTTCAGGGTCCTCCTCCCCGGCTACTCAACAGGGTAAAGGCCGAAGGATTGAGGATGATTTTTGAGGAGAAACTGTTGTCCACAAAAGGCCTAGTGGGAAGATACTCTAGGGTGAGGGACACACTTCGGTACCATTATTTTAACATCTTCACCAGGCCCCGAGGCCCGTACATTCCCACCTGGGTTCATGAGTTCGATGTTGCATATGGTGAGCTAGTTTCCCAGGGGAAGAAGAAGGCCATCACCTTTAGACCGATGAAGTCCGTAGTGGTTCGGGGGAAAGAAGTGGGGTGCAACAGTGATCACATAAATGTTGCACTTGATAGAGCCATGGATCGAGCATGAGTATGAAGGGCTAGCTACAACACATGCCCTGAATGATTTGAAGGGCTAGCTTGCTCCCCTAATTTCTGACACCACCCCGAGGTAGATTTAGGCAAGAGCTCCGATCGAGAAGAAGGATTTGAATGTATCTACACGTTACTGGTTTGGATTCATCAGCAGCTCCATCGTGCCCTCACAGAATGAGTCCATCATCTGCCACCCAAAGGCGGCCTGTCTAGGGTCTATCATTGCATAGAAGCGGTTCAACTTGGGACTTATTATTGAGCAGGACATGGCCATGAGGGCTAAGCAGCACCAGACGTTCCTTCCTTTCCCTGTCCTGATTACAGAGCTATGCTGGCGTGTGGGATTTCCTTCTGACGATAAGAAGGACATTGAGTTCACCCCCACATCCTCCACAGACATCCAGCGTATAGTGCCCGAGTACACTCAGGAGGAGGCAGATAGGAGAAAAGCGACTCCAGTGGATGCATCCCCAGAGGTTAATGTTGAGTCGATACCTACAGAGGCATCTTTGCCTACTCCGACTTTCGGGCCTTCAGGTACTCCCGCTTCCACTTCCTCCCAGGTTCCTGGTTCATTTACTGCTTCCCAGCCCACCAGGATTACTCATGCCATGATCTTGAAGATGGGGTACTTATCCCATTCTGTCGACGTGCGGGCTACCAGGTTGAAGGCTGAGGTACCTTGGATGATTAAGAGGGCCATCATAGCTGCGTTGACACCCTCTGGACATCTATTGACACTTTCACGACGAGAGTAACGACGTATGAGAGTCGACAAGGGGCTACTTCAGGGGTGACGGACTTGAAAACCGAGGTTGCAGATATGAGAAAGGACGTGGACTATCTAAAGTCCACAGACTTCACTTCATTCTTGGAGGCAGCTGATGATCTGGATGCCCCGGCTAGTTCTGAGATGCCTCCGGCCACCACCGGAGATGTTCCTATGGATGATGTGATAACTGATGAGTCATAGGCAGAGACAGATAAGGAGCAGCTAGAGGTGCAAGAGGTGACCATTTATGGAGACCTTCCAGACTTAGAGGAGATGATTGTACAATCATTCATTCAGACATCACTGACAGAGACGTCCATGGCAGGCCCTAGTGGAGCCAGTGCTACTGATGTTACACCAGGCACTAATGCCCAGGATCAGAGTGTGACCCCAGGCATTGATGCCTCGGCAGATGGAGCGACTGTGTAGACACGACCCTTTTTTACCTCTCTCTCTAACATTTTTATTGACTTTTTAATATTTTGTTGCATTTGAGGATAACTGCATTTTTTGTGTGTGGTGGGGTGAGGTATTTCCATAACTACTTATTGTGACTATCTTGTGACTATCTTTTGTATATATTATTGGGCTTTTGGTGTTTTAAATTGTGTTTTGATATTGTCTTGTGGATGTTTGAGCTTGTGGCTCCTTATTATGAATGAAAAATGGTTTTTGACCCTTCTGAAACTTTTTGCCACTCTTGTTGTGTTTGAATGTGGTTGTTCTTGTGCAAATTTGAGTATCGGTTATGATCAATACCAATGACTTGAATAGTGCTCTTAATCGAACAAAAATGAATGTGAGGCCACGATGAGGCCATATGAAGTTGCATAGGCAATATGTGGACTTTTTGCATCTTGTTGTGACTAGCCGATTATCGAATGAGTCTCTTGTAATGAACATTACACACTAGCGAAAGTGTGGAGTCTCATTTTATATTGGTGCCAATGCCTTGTGTGATTAGCTTACTTTGAACCTTGTGTGATGACACCTAGAATTTGTCCCGTTGGTCCGATTGACTAAGTGATGCAAGCTCTTGATATGATCTTAGGCAACAATTTTGAAGAGTGACACAATTTGACAATATACCTCTTTTGTGGCCAACCTTGTGAGATGTGAACTTTGCTTGACCCCTTTTGAGCCTTATCCTTTTCTTGGAAGAAACTTGATGAAATTGTAACCCTTCTTTATCCATTTACCCATAGTCCTCATAAAGTGTGGTTTGTTTGAATAGCCAACTTAGGCCAAAAACATAAGTTGGGGGTGTGGTGAAAAGAGGAGGCAAATAAAAAAGTGCAAAGAAATCCCCCTTGATCTATGGACTTGACAAAGATGGAACCCCTCCATATTAAAAAGAAGAAGAGAAAAAAGCAAAAAGAAAAAGAATGAAAAAGTTGTGAAATAAAGTTTTGAAAGTTGCAAAAGAAATGGGGTGTCCGGTATTCCGTTGGAAGTGAATAATGGGGTGAATTTTAAGCATAAGTGAAAATGGTGAAGGAAAGTGATGTTTATACCATATTTCATGAGGATAGCAACCCTTGAGCCTAACTGATCATACTCTTACACTCAGCCCCGTTACAAGCCTTGAAAATACATTTTTGATATTGAGTGAGCTTAAACGAGTGTTGATTGGAAAATAAGGGCAAACATATGGGTGAAGTCATACAAATGTTCATCTTTGTGAGTGTGAGAGTTGTACGTGATTCCGGAGCTATAAATTGTTGAAGAATTGTATGTGAATATGGAATCATCCTTGTTGTGAGGGCATTTGAGTACCTTTGTTGAGCTTGAACTTGCATTTGAATCAAGTATTGTGAACTTGAGTATCTTTGATAATGGTGAGTCACAACTTGAATCTTTAAGTGCACAATTGATCCTTGCATGAGTACGTTGAGTTTTGTTGTGTGCATTCATGATTGAGTCTTTTGTAGCACTGTTTGAGACATTCTTTTTGAACTGCTAAACTTGAGTTTTACTTGAGGACAAGCAAAAGTTTAAGTTGGGGGTGTTGATGAGCCCAAGATTTGGACTCATTTAGCGCTTTGTTTATATAAAATTAGTGTCCTCAAATGCTTATTTTGTGCATTGATGTTAAATCCTTAATTTTCAAGTATATGGATTAAGGAACAGAGCAAGGACACTAACTGGCAAAAAGGAACAAACAAGCTGAAGAAATGAAGAAGGGCGAGCCTGAGGATTTCCAAGAGCACTCGGTGTGTCGTCGAGTGGCTCATCAGACCGCCTAAAGTTCCAGTGTGCCAAGCCCTACAGGAAAGAACCAAGTCGGTGATGAAAAATGAAAAGATGGTGGATTGCCGAGTAGTTCCGCGATGCAGTGCTAGATTGCTCAAAGTTATAGACCTGGAGGATGCTGAGTACCAAGACAAAAAAGCGATGGAATAGACCAAAGGGCGGCTCACTAAGTGGTTCAACGAGCCCGACTTACTTCGCCAAGTGACTCTTCGCAACACATTTTTGGCGACTATAAATACGTTTTTGAACATTTAGTTTAGTATCAAATACTCTTTAGAACAATCTATTATCAAGTTTTTAGCACTTGGAGATAGTTTTTCTCTAGTTTTTCCTTAGCTTTGAGGGATTGAAGAAATTCACTTTTGAGAAATTGGAAGTGGGTCTTTGAGATTCTTCGAATTTGAGCATTGTAAGGATGAATCTACACTTACCCAGTTGATGGATAATCAATTTGGTACTTATTTTTAAAATTTTATAATGTCTAGCTAAAACTCCAATTCTTGGGGTGTGATCATATGATTATGGGCTGATTTAGTTTATGGGTATTGTCAATTGTTAGCTTAAATTCTATTTAGAAGCGAGTTTAATCAGTAGTTGTGGTTTAATTTAAGAATTGTAGTTGTAAATGCAGTTTTTTGTTTGTGTTCTTGGCTTGCTCGAGAGAGAGAGGTTTTAGAACCAAAATTATTGGTTGATGGTGAGTGGGTATTGGGTTGACCTGGGTTCAGCTCGAGAGAATGAATCATAAACCCAATCCCACACATTCAGCTCGAGAGAGTGAATGGACTAAGGTGTGGGCTGCTCTTATTTTGCATGCTTGTTGATGTTCTAGAGAAATCACTTTATTCGGGGTAAATTGTTTGAGAGAAAGTTTACCTCCCCTATTGCCTAGCTTACTCACTAATATCTAGCAATTTACTAATAGTTGCAATTACCCATATGTCTATAATTGCCTATAATCGATCACATCCTAAGAACCCGTCTCATTATTGTTAACTTTCATTGTTTGTGACTGTTTTTAGCTGTTAATCAAAACTAAAACCCCGATTTGACAATCGTGTCACCCCTTAATTTAAATGATGTCTTTATTGGATAACTTTTATTCCTATAACTGATTTGAACATGTTCATACTTTCCAAATTGAATTTGAAACACGTACGGCTCCCTGTGGGATTCGACCCCAACTCATTTAGTTTGGTTATATACTGATTAACGATCGTTGACGAATAGATTTGGATGAAGTGTCTTTGATAGCGTTATTCAATCATTCACACTAATCACACAACTCTGCGTTATTTAATGGCAAAGAAAGACTCCAAGTCAAGATTGATATGGTGGGTGCTATTGTTGCAAGAATTTGACTTTTAAGTCAAAGATGGAAGAGGTTGTGAAAATCAGGTGGCTGATCATTTATCCAGATTAGAGGGAAAGGAGAATGAAGAGCTAAAGGTAGACATCAATGACTCATTTCCCGATGAACATGTATTCACGGTTACTCTAAAATAAACTCTTTGGTATGTTGATTTTGCCAACTATGTAGTGTGTGGACTAATGCCGGAGGACCTGAACTTCTATCAACAAAAGCGGTTCTTGTTCGATGTCAAGAAATACTTTTGGGATGATCCATATTCATTCAGAGAATGTGTAGACCACATCCTTAGGTGATATGTACCTGAAGAGGAATTCAATGAAATTCTCTATGGTTAGCATGTTTCACCGGTTAGTGGTCATCATAGCGGTGTGTGTACAACTGCTAAAATTCTTCAAAGTGGTTACTACTGGCCATCCCTCTACAAAGATGCTCATGAATTTTCCAAGAAATGAATGCAATGCCAAAAGAAAGGTAAGGTGTCTAGAAGGCATGAGCTGTCTCATAAGCCTATTCTGGAAGTCAAGTTATTTGATGTTTGGGGAATAGATTTCATGGGGACATTTGTTAGCTCATTTGGTAATAAATACATTTTGGTGGCTGTAGATTATATTTCTAAATGGGTAGAAGCTATGGCACTACCCAACAATGAAGGGAAAAATGTTGTTCAGTTCTTAATTAAAGCGCTACATCTTTGCAAGGTTTGGCACCCTTCGACCTATTATTAGTGATGGCGGTTCTCATTTTTGCAACATGTTATTTGCATTGGCATTGAGCAAATACGGGGTGAGACATAAAGTGGAAACACCATATCTTTCTCAAACGAGTGGCCAAGTGGAGGTTTCGAATCGAGAGATTAAGAGTATCTTGGCTAAGACCGTGAATGCAAATAGGACTGATTGGTCTCAAAAGCTAGATGAAGCTCTTTGGGCATATCGCACCGCTTACAATACACCTGTTGGCATGTCCCCATATCAGCTAATTTTTGGGAAATCTTGTCATTTTACTGATTGAACTAGAACACAAAGCATTATGGGCATTAAAGGCTTTAAATCTGGATTGGGTAAAGTCTTCGAAAGGAAGAGTAGATCAGCTAAAAGAATTGGATGAATTTAGGTTTAGGGCATACGAAAGTTCAGTCCTCTACAAAGAGAAGATGAAGAAATGGCACGATTCTAAAATCCTTGGGAGGGAGTTCCGAGTTGGTGGGTGTTACTATACAATTCTCGACTGAGACTCTTTCTGGGAAAGCTCAAATCAAAGTGGTCAGGCCCATTTAGAGTAACACGAGTGTTCACAAATGGAGTCATTGAAGTCAATGGTAAAGAGGGTCCGACCTTCAAGGTGAATGGGCAATGCTTGAAGTTATATTTTGGAGAATGCCATGAAATTTCAGTGATTGAAGTGGTGTACTTGGAAGATGCTTGAAAGAATTTCCACGTCGTGCCACGACGTTAAATAAGGCGCTTCTTGGGAGGCAACCCAAGTGTTAGTTGTTTTGAATAATATGTGTTGAACGTGTAGGTATAGGTGATTCTGCGATACCAAGATTCTTTCCGCGTCCGCCGAGTAGAATCGTCGATCTAGACTTTTCTCACCTTAGTGACGTCAAAAGTGAGCTGAGATACTAGAATATTGGGCGATATACTCACACCACTCAGCAATGCGCCAAAAAGCTTGGGCGATCCCGACTTTCTCTACCTTTGAACCATCCCCAACAGGTCCGAGTCCTGGAACTTTCGACAAGGTTTCATGTACACTAGGTGATGTGCCAATGGCAGTCGGCGGACATTCCCTGACCCGCCTTCCTACCCCAAATTAGAGGGGTTACATTCTGGATATTTTGGCGAGTTGTATGCAAATTGGCAATTCGCTGACTAGTTCAGCGATCTATGCAATTCTTCGCCAAATGGCCACCTAGTGAAGATTCTTTTTCACCCTACTCTGTTTGTTTGAGTGCCAGTACTTCTTCTTTATTTTTATTTTTGTTGTATTTTATTTATTTTGTGTGTAGTGTTTGTTCTTTGCTAACATTGAGGACAATGTTGGATGCTTTTGGTGGGGGTGGTAGTAGTTTGTTGTTCTCTCACTCTTCAAGTGTCAGGTGTGGTCAATACTGATGACCTGAATAGTGCTCTTAATTGAACGACATAAGTGTGCAGCTACGATGAGACAAACGAGTTACATAGGCAATATGTGAGATTTTAGCATCTCGTTGTGACTAGTCGGTTGTCAAATGAGTCTCTTGTAATGAACATTGCACACTAGCTAGAAAGGGTGGAGTCTTGTTTGATATTGGTACTAATGCCTTATGTGGTGATGTCGGCTTGAGCATTGCATTTGATGACACCTAGAATTTTCCCCGTTGGTATGATTGATTGAGTGAAGTGAACAATTGAAATAATCTTAGGCAAGAATTTTGAAGAGTGAGCTAAATTTGAAAATATACCTCTTTTGTGGCCACCCTTGTGAGAAATGTGAATCTTGTTTTGGCACCCATTGAGCCTATCCTTTTCTTGGAAGAAACTTGAACAATTTTGACCTTTTTATCCCATCACCTATAACCTTCATGAAGTTTGAGTTGTTTGAATAGCCAACTTAGTTGGGGGTGTGGTGAAAAAGAAGGAAAGTCAAGGAGTGTGAAAAATTCCCCCTGTGTTGGACTATTTTGAAAAATATGGAACCCCTCCATATAAAAAAAAAAAGAAGAAAGAAAATCAAAAGACTGAAAAGTAGCAAAAATTGTGAAATAAAGTATGTGAACATAGTGAAAAATGGGGTATCCTGTAAGTCATGTCTAGTTGAATAATGGGGTGGAATTGAACATGTTTGAATGTGAAGGAGAAGGAGAATGAGTGATTTGCAGGACACACTTCATGAAGGTAGAAACCTCTAAGACTAAATGATCATACCTTTGCACTCAACCCCATTACAAGCCTTGAAAAGACCTTTGTGATCTTTAGTGAGCTGAAACAAATTTTGATTGGAAAATAAGGGCAAGCCTATGGGTAAAGTCATGCATGTGTTCATTTTTTTTAGTGTGAGAGTTGTATATGATTTTGGAGCTTAAAATTGTTGAGAAATTGTATGTGAATGTGGAATCATGTTTGTGTGAGGGCACTTGAGTACCTTTGTTGAGCTTGAACTTTCATTTGAAGCAAGTATTGTGAACTTAAGAGTCTTTGATAATGGTGACTCACAATTTGAATCTTTGAGTGCACAATTGGGCATTGTAGGTGTAGTTCGAACTTTTTGTGTGTGTTCATGTTGATTCTTATGCAACACTACTTGAGACATCCTTATTGAACTTAGTTTTACTTTAGGACAAGCAAATGTTTAAGTTGGGGTGTTGATGAGTCTGAGTTTTGGACTCATTTGGGGCTTAGTTTTGATAGTTTTAGTGTCCTCAAATGCCCAATCTATGCTATAAACTGATGTTAACACCTTGATTTTCAGCATTAGAGGCTAAGGAGCAAAGCAAGGACAATACCGAGCAAAAAGGAACCAGCAAGTTGAAGAAATTAAGAAAAGCGATCCTGGTGATCGCCAAGACCACTCGACGATCCGCCGACTAGCTTTTAGCCCACCTAATTTTACAGTACACCATGTATGAAATGAGAGAAACTTGGGTGAACTGTGTTCTATATCGGCGAGTCTCTGAATTGATCGGGGAAGAGAGGTTGTACTGCCGAAAGCACTGAATGAGCAGTGAAGATGCAAGTGAATTGGCAATCCAAAGGAACAAATGACGCATTGCGGAAGTGATCGGTCCGCGATGGGAGTTCCCGATATAGACCGCCAAAAGTTACAGTGCATGTTGGATGAAAACTTGAAGCAAGAAGGCGATGGATAGGGCGATTGGCAAATCACCGACTGGTCGGCAAAGCCCGACTTTCCTTGCTGATTAACCCCAAAAGGTTAAATCTTGGATCAATATAAATTAATATTTTGAAGGGATAGAAGGCATCCAGTCAGTGTGGAGCAAAATAGAGAGAACAAAAACACTATTCTTGTAGATTTGAAGCATTCTTCTTTTGTTCAAGTAATGTACATGACTAGTTCCTTAATGATAACTATTGATTATAATGAGGTATAAAGATTGTATGTATGACTAAGGTAGATTCAAAGGAGTACTTAGTGTGGTTGGTATTATGGGATGTCAACCATACATTGCACAAGTGTTCTTTAGGGGTTGCTAAGGTAATGGTTTTACTATGTAATGAGCATAAATGTGATTTTGGCTGGTAATTTGACATTGAAGATGCATGTTGGTTTCTAAACTTCAAAAATGCATACTTTTCAAATAAAATATCCTTTTATCATATTTCAAAGATTTTATGCATGTTGCCATACTTACTACTTTATGTGCTAACCCCTTTCTCCTACATTTTTGTAAGTGTAGGTTCCAGCTAGGTGACATACACTCTCTTTCTTGAAGAAGACTTGTATTGCATAACTCCAAGTTGTAGTGAGTCCTCAAGTTCGAGGACGAATTAGTCATTTCTTAATTCCTATTGTACTTCTTATATTGAGACTTTTATTGATGTAAAGGGCTGAGTCCCAAACTTTTTATTCCTATGTTTTAGATGGTGAATGAGACAAAGTCTAGATTTTCTATGATTTTCCTTTATGAGAAATAAAGTTGGACTTCGATTGCAAAAGTTTTAAATTTTCCACATTATTTCTATGTCTTATGTAATGATGATGCTAGAGGCTTGTATGAGACCCCTTTGGGGTCAAGTACACCATGTCGCATCCGGGGTCTAGACTCGAGTCGTGACAAACTTGGTATCAGAACATAAGGTTTTCGGAATAATGTTTAGGTTGATTTCTCATGAACCATGTCTAGTAGATCCTTGCTCATGAGTTTGAATCACGCCACACTTATAAATAAGCGGCTATAAGATATTTAGGAACTTTCACTTCTTTCATTACTCTTTAGTCATGATTTGGAGTCCTAACTATATGAAGTCCTTGCTCCTAACCCTTTTCTTGTGATTATAGGCAATGAATACAAGAAGGGCTAATGCAAGAAGGGCACAAGAGGAGAATGTGAATGAGGAGGTTCCCCCTTAAGCTCCTCAAGTTCCTAATGATGAAGGGGATATGACTAATGTGGAGATAAAGGTGGCTCTCCAAAGTTTGACTCAAGTCATGACGGTTTAAACTCAGGCCGTCACCACTCAAGCTCAAGCCATAACGGCCCAAGCTAACCAAGAAGTTGGGCCTCGGGTAAACCCCAATGTGAGTACCATGGCCTCACAGTTGAGAGATTTTACTAGGATGAACCCTCCTATTTTCTTGTGTTCCAAAATGAATAAAGACCCACAAGAGTTTTTGGAGGAGGTCTACAAGATAGTGGAGGATGTGGGGGTCACTTCTATTGATAAAGCCGAATTAGCCGGGTATCAATTGAAAGATGTGGGCCAAATGTGGTATGCTCAATGGAAGAAGGATAGGCCTATAAGGGCGGGTCCCATAAGTTGGGAAGTATTCAAAAAAGTCTTCCTTGATAGGTTCTTCCCCCATGAGAAGATCGAAGCCAAAGTTGAGGATTTCATCAACCTTAGCCAAGGAGGTATGAGTGTCCAAGAATACTTCTTGAAATTCACTAAGTTGTCCAAATATTCCCCCTCTTTGATTTTTAATCCAAGGGACGAGATCAGTCGATTTGTCACCAGTGTGGCCGATGCTATTGAAGAAGAGTGTCGTGTGGCAATGCTCCATGAAAACATGGATATCTCAAGGTTGATGGTTTATTCTCAACAATTTGAGGAGTCAAGGTTTCGGAAGAAGAATAAAGAGGTGAAGAGGCCAAGGCCCGACGATGGAAATTCTTCTAAGAGTAGGTTTGAAAGTCAAAGTGGACCAAGGTTCAAGAAGAGGTTCTTCAATAAAAGTTACTCCAATGCTCCTAAGACCAACAAATATAGGGTACCTAACCCTAAGCCTCAAGGAGGCATTAGGGGTGGATCTTCCATGGAGAGGCCTACATGTGCAGAGTGTGGTAAGAAGCATGAGGGAAAATGTCTTGCCGGTATGGGTTTGTGCTATGGTTGTGGAAAGGGTGGACACCAATTGAAAGATTGTTCAACCCATACTACCAAGGGAAGAGAGGGTAATCAAGCTACACCAAGTGGTTCTAATGTCGATGATCCCAAGAAGAATCACCTTTATGCACTCCAATCTAAAAGTGATCAAGAGGGGTCCCCGGACGTTGTTACCAGCATGTTACAAGTATTTTCAATTGATGTTTATGAATTATTAGACCCTAGTTCCACTTTATATTTTGTTACCCATTTTGTGGCAATGAAATTTGAAGTATCTCTCGAAGAGTTAAAAGAACCTTTTTCTATGTCTACCTCGGTAGGTGATTCGGTTGTAGCTAAAAGAGTTAATAGGAGATGTCCTATCTCTTTGTCTTATAGAGTCACTTTGGTTGATTTGATAGAATTAGATATGTTGGATTTTGATGTCATCTTGGGGATGGATTGGCTTCATGCTTGTTTTGCTTCCATTGATTGTAGAACTCTGGTAGTAAAGTTTCAATTTCCAAATGAGCCCGTTTTAGAATGGAAATGGGGAAATTCAATCCCTAGAGGTCGATTCATTTCATGTCTAAAAGCTAGTAAATTGATTTCTAAGGGGTGTATCTATCATATTGTTAGGGTTATGGACATTGAGTCCAATACTCCTTCTTTAGAGTCGGTCCCCGTAGTGAGGGAGTTTACAGAAGTCTTTCCTAATGACATTCCCAAAATATCTCCCGAACGGGAAATAGACTGCGGCATTGATCTTTTACCGAATACTCAACCCATATCAATTTCCCGTTACCAGATGGATCCAGCCGTATTAAAAGAATTGAAGGCACAACTCAAGGATTTGCTAGACAAGGGTTTCATTCAACCAAGCATATCTCCATGGGGTGCTCCGGTATTATTTGTGAAAAAGAAAGATAGGTCCCTTATGATATGTACTGATTACCGCCAATTGAACAAGGTCACTATAAATAATAAATATCCTCTCCCTAGAATTGATGATTTGTTTGACCACATCCAATGGGCGAGTTACTTTTTGAAGATTGAGCTAAGGTCGGGCTACCACCAACGTAGGGTGAGAAAGGTTGACATTCCTAAGACAGCCTTTAGTACAAGATATGGTCAACTACGAATTCCCAGTCATGTCTTTTGGTATAACAAATGCCCCGGCGCCTTTCATGGACCTAATGAATAGGGTATTTAGGCAATATCTTGATTCGTTTGTTATTGTTTTTAATTGACAATATTTTGATCTATTCAAGGAGTGAGAGTGATCATATGAAGCATTTGAGTATAGTATTGCAAGTCCTTAAAGACCACCAATTATATGCTTAGTTTAGTAAGTGTGGGTTTTGGCTAAGGTCGGTTGCTTTTCTTGGTCATATTGTGTCGGACAAGGGTATAGAGGTTGATCCTAAGAAGACGGATGCGGTTAAGAGTTGGCCTAGACCTTTATCTCCTACCGATATTCGATGTTTTTTGGGTTTGGCTGGTTATTATCAGAGATTTGTGGAGTGATTTTCCTCTATCTTTTTTCCATTGGCGACCTTCACTCAAAAGAAGGCTAAATTTGAGTGGACGGATGCTTGTGAGAAAAGCTTCCAAGAATTGAAATATAGGCTTACCTCCGCTCCGGTGTTGACCTTATCAGAGGGTACTGATGGGTTTATGGTATACTGTGATGCTTCTCGAGTAGGTTTGGGATGTGTCCTTATGCAACGGGGTAAAGTGATCGCTTATGCTTCAAGGCAACTCAAGGTCCATGAGAACAATTACCTGACACATGACCTTGAATCAGCTGTGGTGGTATTTCGCTTGAAAATATGGAAACATTACTTATATGGGGTCCATGTAGATGTGTTTACCGACCACAAGAGTCTTCAATATGTGTTTAACCAAAAAGATTTGAATCTCCGACAAAGAAGCTGGTTAGAGCTTTTGAAAGATTATGATATAAGTGTACTTTACCACCCCGAAAAAGCTAATATAGTTGTGGATGCCCTAAGTAGATTGTCCATGGGTAGTGTGGCTCATGTAGAAGATGAGAAGAAGGAATTGGTTCATGATGTGCATAGGTTGGCCTTGTTAGGTGTTCAACTAATGGATTCCACCAAGGGTGGAGTTGTGGTTCATCATAGTTCCGAATCATCCTTTGTAGTTGATGTGAAGTCTAAGTAACACCTTGATCCTATTTTGATGAAGTTGAAAGAATGGGTTCTCAACAAGTCTGTTGAGGCTTTCTCCCAAAGGGGAGATGGGGTGCTTAGGTACCAAGATAGGTTGTGTGTTCCGAAATGTTGATGGTCTGAGGGAGAAGATACTAGAAGAGGCTCATAGTGTGCGATATTCTATTCATTCGGGAGCCACCAAGATGTACCGTGATTTACAGGAAGTCTATTGGTGGAATGATATGAAAAAGGATATAGCAGGTTTTGTGTCCAAATGTCTGAATTGTCAACAAGTTAAGGCCCAACATCTAAAACCGGGAGGCTTGTTTCAAGATATAAATATTCCCACTTGTAAGTGGGAGGAGATGAATATGGACTATGTTGTGGGTTTGCCTCGTACTCGGAGACAACATGATTCTATTTGGGTCATTGTTGATAAGATGACCAAATCAACCCACTTCATTCTCGTTAAGGTTTATTTTTCTGTAAAATACTATGCGACGATTTAGTGAAGTTGCATGGAGTTCTTTTGTCCATCATTTCAGATCGGGGTGCTCAATTCACTTCACATTTTTGGAAAGCATTCCAACAAGGGCTTGGTACGAATGTTAAACTTAGTACCGCTTTCCACCCTCAAATGGATGGTCAAGTTGAACGCACCATTCAAACCCTAGAGGACATGTTTAGAGCGTGTGTGATTGATTTCAACGTTAATTGTAACGATCATCTTCCTTTGATAGAATTTGCCTACAACAATAGCTACCACTCAAGCATTGCCATGGCACCATTTGAAGCACTATATGGTAGGAGGTGTAGATCACCGGTAGGTTGGTTTGAAGTAGGTGAGTTTGCTCTAATTGGTCCCGAAATAGTTTATGATGCCATTGAGAAAGTTTGACTCATTAGAGAAAGGTTGAAGATGGTCCAAAGTCGGCAAAAGTCCTATGCTGATAATAGAAGAAGGGATCTAGAATTTGAAGTTTAGGATTGGGTCTATTTGAAGATCGCATCCATGAAGGGTGTGATGAGGTTTGGCAAGAAGGGGAATCTTAGTCCCCGGTTTGTGGGTCCCTATCGAGTGTTGAAGCGTATTGGGAAAGTTGCCTATGAATTAGACTTGCCAAATGAGGTTGGCCCCGGTTCACCCGGTATTTCATGTGTCCATGCTTAAAAAGTGTATTGGTGATCCAGTTTCCATCCTTCCTTTAGAGGGTTTAGGAGTTGATGAGAACCTTTCTTATGAAGAAGTCCCGGTTGAGATTTTGGACCGGCCAGTGAAGAGGTTGAGAAATAAGGAAGTAGCTTCTGTTAAGGTTCTATGGAGGAATTACTTAGTTGAGGGTGCTACATGGGAGGCCGAGGCCGATATGAAGTCCCGTTATCCTCATCTTTTTCCTTCTACTCCTATTCAAACTTGAGGTAAGTAATTCCTCTTGAGTTTAAGTGTTTTGGGAGTCATGTGTGTTGTATAAATTTCCATGATTTCCTTAAAATTGTGCATGTTCTTGTGAGAATTCATGTTTAGCATATATTGAGTTTCCATGATGTAAATGTTCCTCATGTTGAATTGCATTTTATATAATGATTGCAGTTTTTACTTCATGAGGAGAATTGATGAACTTGCTTAATAATGTTTTGATGAATGGCATATTGGCTCTATAATGTTGTGTGAGCTCATTCTAAGTTGGAGAAGGTATTTCCTCCTATGATCATGCGAAATGATGAGTTTGGTGCATAATGAGTTGTGGATTAAGTTCCTATTTTCTTGGATTGCATTGGCCATGTTGTGAAATAGAGTTGAAGTTTCCTCCTTTTGAAATTGTGCATGATGTGATTAGTGCTTTTTTAGTTTTTGCACATTTTTGATGTTTCATGCATGATGGGCTGCTAGTCTAGAGTTTCTAACTTAGTTTGGTGTTTTGGCCATCATTGAGGAACAAATGTTCCCAAGGGGGAGATAATGTAACACCCTAAGCTAAAGTAGTACTAGGATTTTAGTGCCTAAACGTCAAGGCACGACCCCCTAGGACCCCCCAAGGGTCCATGAGGAGGACCCAAGAGAAGGTCCAAAAGCTGTCAAAAAATAGCCTGATCCACGATTGGGCACCCACGAGCTGTGGGTGGACCCACGTTCTATTGATAAGAGGCGTGGGTTGAAACTTAGTCTCCCCAACCTGTCCCCCCCAATTAACCCTCTCTGATCCAAACCACGCCCATACCGGACGGGTCAAGGACCCATCCACGATCCATGGATGGGGTCCGTGTATCACCACCTGCAAAAGTTGTTTGGTTTCGGCCAAGGGAAGGGTATTTTGGTAAATTACTAATTAAACTAATTAAGGGTAGGGACGGTTATTATTAGTTATTTTAAGTGTATTAAAGTATTTTTAACTATTAAACAACCCTTTTAACTCTCATAACTCACAAACTCAAACACAACCAACTTCCCTCCAAAAAATATTCTCTCTCTAAACTCCATTGAAGAACAAAGAAGAAGGCCAGGATTAGGGTTCAAGCTCCAAGCTTTTCACTCCAATTTCGTGGGAAAACATCAATTAAGGTATGTGGACCTTGATTCATGAAACAGTTCTCTCCATGATGCCCTTTAACTCTTGATTTTGAAATTGGTAACTTGTTCAAAAACTAGGGTTTTCATTCTAGCCATGGGTTCTTCCTAAAAACTATTGTATTATGTTAATTGCATTATATTATGGATGATGTGATGTTTAATGGTGATTTTTATTGTAAAATTCCCCTTGAACCCATGAACACCCCAATGACCCCAATTTCAAGTATTGTGATGGGTGTATTGATGCAAGATGATTACTATGAATTGTTTCTAAGTGAATTTAGTTATTGAATCTTGTTTTATTCATACCTATTGTAGTATATTTAGGTGTAATTGTGAGACTTGATTCTTGACCTTGCAAAGGGGTAAATTGTTATGGTTTGTACATGTGGATGCGAGATGTGTATAAACTATTGATTCACTTAGAAAGTAAATCTCCTATTACTAAGGTTTAAAGTATGGTATTGTTGAAAGGTTGTTCCTCCCTCACCCTTTCACTTGTTGATGTATGAATAGTCTTGGATGATGTTGATGTTATTGTGTTGATTGAAAGTCTATTCAAATGATAACACTATGAATGTAATGTGGAAGTTCTACTCACATACTAATGTTGATTCTAAGGTTTAATGTACATTCTCACCTTTAATGAATCTATGAGATATTTTGATGAATTTCATTGAATGAACGGTAGAGCATTCCTTCACACATGTAAATGCAATTCGAGACTAATTATGTATAATTTGGAAAATAATGCTTAGCACCGAGTGGATATGAACAAAGAGGTAAAGGCCCTACCACCAATGCCATCTAAGTGAACTCATGAGATGGAAACTCCTCGGCCTTTGCAATAGGTCGGGTTCCGAGAAGAAATCTCCCTATCTCATAACTATGTGCCACAATAGGACTTTAGCCAGTGGATCCACCTTATAGCTATAAATTTAGTTCTACCTTAGGCAAGTAGGACACCTTTTTTCGGTGTGGGGTTACACGACACTGAATTCCATGTAGCTCACACGGTCTATGTCAGTTGTGCCTATTCTTCCCTATATGATAAGATAATGAATGAGACATGAACAAAACTATGACTTCCTGGTGAGTTTACATAGTACCAGTGGGGGATATGGGACTTCACTTTTACATTGCACAAGTAGACTTAGTAGGATGTTATGGGATGGCTCCTTTATGTTATGATGAGATATGAATGTATGCATGTATGTTGAATGGATAGTTGGTATGAATGTCTTTCTTTTTGTTCAAGTACTTTACATGACTAGTTCCTTAATGATGACTATTGATTATGATGAGGTCTAAAGATGATATGTATGACTAAGGTAGCTTCAAAGGAGTACTTAGTGTGGTTGGTATTATGGGATGCCAACCATACATTGCACAAGTGTTCTTTTGGGGTTGCTAAGGTAACGGCTTTACTATGTAATGAGCATAAATGTGATTTTGGCTTGTATTTGACATTGGTGTCTAAATTTAAAAAATGCATACTTTTCAAAAAAAATGTCCCTTTTATGATATTTCAAGGATTTTATGCATGTTTCCATACTTAGTACTTTATGTGCTAACCCCTTTCTCCTACATTTTAATAAGTGTAGGTTCCAGCTAGGTGACTTACACTCTCTTTCTTGAAGAAGACTTGGATTTCTTATCTCCAAGTTATCGTGAGTCCTCAAGTTTGAGGATGAATTAGTCATTTCTTAGTTCCTATTGTACTTCTTATATTGAGACTTTTATTGGTGTAAAGGGCTAAGTCCCAAACTTTGTATTCCTATGTTTTAGATGGTAAATGAGACAAAGTCTAGATTTCCTATGATTTTCCTTTATGAGAAATAAAGTTGGACTTCGATTGTAAAAGTTGTAAATTTTCTGCATTATTTCTATGTCTTATGTAATGATGATGCTAGAGGCTTGTATGAGACCCCTTTGGGGTCAAGTAAATCGTGTCGCATCCAGGAGCTAGATTCGGGTCGTGACATGAACCCTATGAATTGAGTTATAAATTTTTAGATGCTTTTTTACAACCAACACTTTAGTTTTTAACTGATTTTTGAGGAAGTAAAGATATGTTTTGACAAAAGAGTTTGTAAAACATGATTAGTATGACAATCGAGTATACCATCAATATATGAGCAGTATGGTATATAGATATACCATCAATATGTATGTAGTATGACTTCTCGAGTCATCAATGATCATATTAAAATATTATTTTGATATGTTTTGAGAAAGAGTTTTTGAAGTATAAATTGTGTAAGAGTATAAGGGGACTATGTATTACTAGAGGTATCAATTTTTACATTGGTAAAAGAGAAACTGAGATTTCTAAATGAGTTATGAGTTCAAAAGATATTTCAAGGGAAGTTACCTCTTTCAAGAGGGTAATTTGAGCAATTATCTCAAACGAGAGGATGAGTTATTTTTCTAAACAAATTAGCATAAGTATATATTATTGGGAGTAGTATTGAGCATAGATATGGGGACGGGTTCTGACAACTCAATGTCCTCATAAACGATGTATACCAACATGGGTAAAGGATCATACGTTTTAGATTATTCCTTATTGATTTTGAAGCATAGCTTAGTGGATCCACTTAATTGAGGTGTTCTATACCCCATCAAAGTGTAGGACAATTCTGGCAGCGTGGGCGAGACGTTGTATCATCATGTAGCTCATAGTGATGGTTGTTAGTTAGAGAATCTCCTAATAGAGTTAAAGTGTATCTTTATATATCACTTATTATTTTGAGTTTAGAGATGAGAAAGTAATTAGTGAAGCTTCAAATAATTTAACTCATTTATTTCTTTGCATTCAGCTTGAGTAGATTGTTATCTATTGCAGTTCTTTCTTTCAGATATTTGTTATTCAACTATATCACATACTCGTACATTCAATGTACTGATGTCATTTGACCTGAATCTTTGAATGATGTAGATACAGGTTCTTAGGATCCTCAACAAGAGTCAGTTAAGATTATTTCACCATCTTTTGAGTAATACCTTCTTGCTTCTGTAGTACTCGAACACTCATCTTTGAATAGAAGAGGCTTCAAAGATAGACATCTATGAAGAGTTTTTCAGTTTTCAGATGTTTTATTTAAACTTATGTTTCATACTCAGTATATTTAGCAAAGTTTTGAGATTCAGTAAATTGTTTTCAAACATTTCTTTCAATTTGATGCTTATGTATGCTTGAGTTAGTCTTTCGCTTTTAGTCAGCCAGGATGAGGGTTCGCTTAAGGGCCAGCAATGGTTTTTCAATGTCGGCCACGTTCAGGGTGTAGGGTCGGGTCGTGAAAAATTGTATGACAGTTTGTGGAGGATTTTGTGGAAATTGTCCTGAAAGTTGGTCTCTATAACTTTGTTCTAAGAGACAATAATATGATCCATAAAAGTTTCTGTAAACCATAGAGTGAATTCGTAGAACGTGTTCGACAGTTATTTTTCAAGTTTGCTTGAGTCTTATCCTATCTATTTAATACCTAAACTATGTTTTTCCTAGACTATTCTAGGACCCAATAACTGGCAAGCACCTTGAAAATATCAATTCTTGCAATGTATTACTTGGCATACATAAGCGAAGACTTGGTGAAGACTTTGTACACATATTTGATGTCCCTTAAATGAACTCTTTTTAATGATCGAGTGATATCAACCCTTCAGAAGAAAATAACATCACTTTGACAAGTCCTATATGCTTCACATGTTTTTCAATATCTAAAACTTTAAAACCTTTTCAAGGTCCATGGATGGACTCTCCATATAATAATCCATTCATCCTATCCATCAAAATATTAATCCAAGACTCTTGGTTTTGTATGTGCTTTGTCAATCATTCAACTATCTTCGCCCTGTTTGAATATGTGCCTCTACGGATGAATCATCAATTACAATTGCTTTATTGATCGTTTGGGACATCAGGAAGTAGAATAGATCATCTTGCAAGTTGATCTTCAAAGGGTACATATCATGGGATGCATGTGTAAAGGATAAATTGGCTGATTTATAGTTCTAAATTGCGAAAGATTTCTTGGAATTGGAGAGATTTAGTGGAGCTAGAGTTTTCTTGATCTTTTGGGCAACACTGCTTCTTCCTTGTGAAGAATTTCTAGAGGACCCTTGCTCCTTTTGGATTTCCGACCCAAAATAGGATATTCATGTGGACGATACTTGAAGTGTTTGTTGTCCCAACATAGTGGTCTTACTCCTTGTAAAAGATCTTAAATTCCAAAGGTAACACTAATGAGTCCTTTGCTTTGAAGAGAACATAGAGTAAATAACATTAGAAGCATTAGATGAAGTTTATAAGGAGTTGATCTTCTTAGAAGTAATCTTGATGTTCTATAATTTTTGAATAGTTGATATGAGAGGTATAGATTTTCCCACTAGGCTTGCAGGAATTTTTAGACAACAAAATTTGTTTTGAGAGAATAATAATCAAGACTAAAATATATCACAACAATCGTATTTATTTGATTTTAAATATGAGCTTTACAATATGTATGAATCCTCCAATTCATGTATTTAATATAAATTCAAGGGCTTGTAAGCTTGATTGTGAATATTGAATATGTTCATGGACTCAAATGCAACACCCCGCTATTTGAAAGAGCTAGAATTGGAAAGAACTATTTTTCAAAATAATGAAAAATCTGAAATTTGGCAATTTATGTTAAGTTTGAGTTTTGGGTGAACTTCAAATGACCATAACTTCTAGTGCAAGATGAGTTAGGTGGGCTAAAAGATATGAAATGAAACATCTTTTAATTATCTTTCCAAAGCAACCGAGTTTGCTAATTTCTGAGGTTGTATGAGGGAGATATGCCCGTTTGAAGTCGGACTTTCCAGCTAAGGAAAGTCACCCGAATTTAAGAGGATTATTTTTGTCTTTTCCCAACCCAATTAGTAAAATTCGTTTTTTAGTAATTAATTAGGGGTCTAAACTGATTTGGTTCAGTTTACACAATTACAAATTTCGCTAGGGCTTTGAGAGAAGAGAAAAGTCAAGGCATTCTTGGAGATTTCTTACGGAATTGAAGTCGTTTTGCCAAGGGTTGATCCCTAAAGAGGTATGTGAGACTTTCATAGTGTTGGGTTCGTTCACCCACGTGTCAATCATGTTTATTTTAACGAAATTCATTCTAGAAAGTTTGATGATCTTGAATTGTATTCTTGAAATTAACTTTTGTTCTTGAATTAGGATGGGATTGTTGAGTTCTTGAGGAAATCGTGTCGATTTTAGAGTTGTTTATGAGTAGATTCTTGTGTACGTGTGTTGGGTATTTGAATCTAAGGAGAAATTGAGAAAAAGAATAGAATCTTGGCAAATTAGGATTAGAAATTGATGAAGAAAAAAGTGGGACAGAAAATACGGACCTGTTACTTAAGAGTAAAACTTTTCCTCTCCGCATTACGGAGAGATCGCGGACCCCCTGTCTCAAAAATTATTTCGCGACCAAATATTAAATTCATCTCCACATCGCAGTATTGCTCCCAGACAGTGCTTTTTTTTATTGTTTCTCCTGATTAACTATCTAACCACACTCTTAATCATCACGATATCCTTCCTATAAAAAAACATAACCATGAATTCTTAATTCAAATTCAAGGTAGAGTTAAGAGTCAAGTCTTGAGAGTTCTTCGAGTCATTTCAAAAATCTTTTACAATTATTTTAAACTTGTTTTAAGACTGAGTAAGAGTGACATTATTTTTCTTCAAAAGATTATATGGGAACTAATTACTCCCAAAGAGTAGATGTTTTTCACATTTAAACAAAAGACGAAACACCAATTGCCAAGAGAGCTTTTTAGCTAGTTTTTGAGTAATAATCTCAAACCACAGAAACAATTATGTTTTTAAACATATGAGCTAGTTACATTTTGGGAGTAGTATTGAGCAAATATGTGGGGACGACCTTGAGTTCAGATAATTAAAAGTCTCCATAAATCGTGTAGCCAACATGGGTAGAAAAAGGGTTATACTTTTTAGATGATTCCTTAATGATTTT
Organism: Solanum tarijense; assembly: GCA_029582385.1. NCBI lineage: Eukaryota > Viridiplantae > Streptophyta > Magnoliopsida > Solanales > Solanaceae > Solanum > Solanum tarijense. The sequence goes on along the minus strand of JAJONW010005112.1, from coordinate 16,828 downwards.
AGCATTGACTAGTGGATCCACTTCGTAGTTAGGTTCTATACCCCCGGCAAGGTATAGGACGGCCCTGGCAGCGTGAGGTAAGATGTTGTATCATTACATAGCTCATAGTGATTGTTGTCGATTAGAGAAACTCTGACATGGATATTTTGTATTCTTATATACATAGTGTTACTTGTATTTTCATATACAAACTGAGTTATTGTGTGTGTTTTTAATACACTGAGTTGATAGCTTCATGTTTCAAAGCTTTTCTTTATACTGCTTTATATTAAAAAGAGTTGAGTTGAGTTGAGACGAGATAAGTTTCTTCTGTTCCTTTTCAAAGTTATGTCTTGTTTTATAATTCTCATCGCATGCTCGTACATTCAACGTAGTGACACCATTTGGCCTGTATCATTTTATGATGCAGATAGAGGTAACCAGGATCAGCATCCATCGCTTCTTTAATCTAGTTAAGAATTTCAGAGTCATTTGGTGAGCCTCCTTGCTTCCGGAGGATTCCCTTTTTGTTACTTTATTATTCTAGTTTATTAGGATATCGTGGGTCTCTTTCTGACGTCCATCGCAGTTATTAGAGGCTTTATAGACAGTTAGTTATTGTTAGTTCATTGGTCTTGATATTTTAGTTTTTTTGATTATAAGACTTGAGTTGCCTAATTGGCCACTTTAATATTTTATTTCATAACATTCTAGTTTATTTCATCAAGTTATCTTTATTGAGTAAAGTCATCCGTTGAGTAGTAAGTCAGGCCAAGGGTTCGTTTGGGGACAGCAATGGTTCTCGAGTGCCAGTCCCGCTCAGGGTGTAGGCTTGGGGGGTAAAAAAACTTGGTAGCAGAGTTAGGTTCAAGATTCCTAGGGAGTCTATGAAGCCGTTTCTGTAGATTCCTAGTTATCGGTGTGAAGCGCGCCACATCTATAATTAGGAGGCTGCAACATTTAGGAACTATCTCTTTTCTTTCATACTCATTCTGTGCGATAAGGCTATCTCTATAAAAGTCTCTTTCTAACTCGTGCTTACGCATGTCTTTCAGATCATACCTCCACGAAGATCTGTCTAAAGTATTCCTGCTAGGAGGAATGTTGAGGAACAAAGGGTACCTAATGCACCTGAAGTGCAACCCTAAGGAGAGGTCACCAATGTTGAGTTTCGTGAGGCCATCCGGATGTTGAGCCAAGTTGTGACCAACCAAGCTGGGCAACAAAGAGAGAATCGTTAGGAAGTGGATGATACTTCTAGGATCTGTGAGTTCTTAAGGATGAATCCTCCAAGCTTCACTCGTTCAAGTGTCACTGAGGATCCGGAAAACCTTATTGAGGAGCTTCAAAAGGTTTTCAAGATTATGCATGTCACTGATGCTGAGATAGTTGAACTAGTTGCATACCAACTGAAGGGTGTCACTAGAATCTGGTTTTATCAATGGAAAAAGAATAGGGCTGAAGGTGCACCGATTGTGAGTTAGGCTGTGTTCGAAAGTGATTTCATGGGGTGTTTCTTCCCCGTGAACTAATGGAGGTAAAGGTACGAGAATTCCTTACTCTTAAGCAGGAAACTACGAGTGTGCATGAGTATAGCCTTAAGTTCACCTAACTTTCCCGTTATGCTCTGAAGATGGTTGCTGACATAAGGAGCAGCATGAGTTTGTTTGTTTCTGAGTTATCTCATTTGTCAAGTAAAGAGGGCAAGGCAGCTATGCTAATAGGGGACATGGACATAGCAAGGTTGATGAACCATGTGCAACAGGTTGAGGAAGATAAGCTGAGAGATAGAGAGGAGTTTTGGAACAAGAATGCTAAGACATCTGGAATGAGTGTGGGCAGCAGAAAAGTAATGTGAACCGATTATCTTTCCAACAAAAGCAAAAGGGACCTACTCCATCATCTGCTAGTGCACCTGCACCAAGGAACAGAGGTGAGTTAAATAATCAGAATTCACAAAATTTCAGAGTTGGACCTCAGCAATCTCAACGTAGTATTGCACAAGGAGGTAATAGGACTCCTGCATGTGCTATGTGTTGTAGGACCCACTCAGGGGTGTGTCTTGATGGTTCCACTGGTTGTTTCAAGTGTGGTAAGAACGGTTACTTTATGAAAGAGTTCCCCAAATGGGGCAATACAGCCCAATCTTCTCTAGTTGCTCCACCAGACAGAGTTGCACCTAGAGGAGCTACTTCAGGGGCAAGCGAAAGATCAAACAACTTGTATGCTATCACTAGTAGCCAAAAGTAAGAGGATTCACCAGATGTTGTCACTGGTATGATCAAAGTCGTTAATTTTGATGTTTATTCTTCGCTAGATCTAGGAGTGAGTCTATCTTTGTAACTCTGTATGTTGTGATGAATTTTGATGTTCTTCCTGAGAAACTTCTTGATCCCTTCAGTGTCTCTACACATGCTATTATAGTTGAGAAAGAGTCTATCATTATATTTTCGTCAATCACCGAAACACCATAGCTGAGTTAGTTAAGTTAGATATGATATATATTGATGTCATTCTAGGAATGCACTGGCTTAATCCCCGATACACCTCAGTTGATTGTAGAACTCTGATGAGTCACAGATTTGGACTCATTTAGGGCTTTATTTACAACGATTTAGTGTCCTCGAATGCTTATTTTGTGCCAATAACTAATGAAAAAACCCTTGATTTCCAGGTATATGGATTGAGGAACAAAGCATGGACACTAATTTGCAAAAAGGAACAAAGCGAGCTGAAAGAATGAAGAAATGAAAGCCTGGTGATCGCCAAGTCCCTTTGGCGAGACGCCAAATGCCTATTTGACCACCTAAAGTTCCAGTATGCCAAGCCTTGAAGAAGAAAACCAAATTGGCTAGAGAAATGAACAGCCGGTGAGTCACCGAGTGGTTCCGTGATGCAGTGTTAGATCGCCCAAAGTTACAGAACTTGAGGAAGCTGAAGGCCAAGGAAGAAAGGCGAGGACATTGACCAAAGGGAGGATCGCCGAGCCCAACTTACTGCATCTAAGTATCCTTCACAGCATATTTTTGGCGACTATAAATACATTTTTTAACATTTAATTCAGGATGTTTTTATCATTTTAGTATGTATCATATTTTTGAATAGTTTGAACTATGAGTATTGAGACATGTTTTTCCCTTAGCTTTGAGGAGTTGAAGTTTTTCACTTTTGAGAAATTGGAAGTGGGTCTTTGAGATTCTTTAACTTTGACCATTGTAAGGATGAAATTAATCTTACCCAGTTGATGAAAACTCAATTTGGTAACGATTTTTATCTTTTTATAATGTCTAGCTAAAACCCCAATTCTTGGGGTGTGATTATGTGACTATGGGCTGATTTAGTTTATGGGTATTGCTAATCGTTAGTCTAAATTTTGTTTAGAAGTGATTTCAATCAGTATTTGTGGTTTAATTTAAAGAATTGTAGTTGCAAATGCAGTTCTACATTTGTGTTTTCGGTTTGTTCGGAAGAGAGGTTTTTAAACCAAGATTATTTATTGAAGGTCTGTGGGTATTTGGTTGTTATGGGTTCGGCTCGAGAGAGTGAATCCTAAACCCTTTTCCACACATTCATCTCGAGAGACTGAATGGACTAAGGGGTAGGTTGTTCTTATTTTGCATGCTTGTCGATGTTCGAGAGAAATTGACTTGATTCGGGGTAAATTGTTCGAGAGAAAGTTTACCTCCTCTATAGTCTATCTTATTCACTAATATTCAGTTATTTCCTAACTGTTGCAATTACCCATTCTTCTAGATTAGCCTATAATCGAGTCACATCCCAAGAACCCATCTCATTATTGTCATTTTCGTATTGTTTGTTGTTGTTGTCGCTGATAATTGAAACCGAAAACCCCTTTTATTTGACATTCATGTCACCCCAGATTTGAATTATGTTTTTATTCATCAATGTCTATTCCTATGACTGACTTGATCATATTCGTACTTTCTTACTGAATCTTAAACATGTACCACTCCCAGTGGGATTCGACCCCACCTTATTTAGTTGGGTTATATACTAACTAGCAATCGTTGACACTTATAATTGGATGAAGTGTCCTTGAAACGTTAATAAAAAAGGCGCCGCTGTAGGGGAATGGTGTTGTTTAAGATTCTTAGGTTAAGTTGAATTTTGTTCTTGTTAGTCATAATCTACTTACTTTTATTTTTGGTTTGTGTGTTGCTGCTCTGAACAGAGGAGATGAGTGTGAACGAAAGCAATGGTAGCCAAGTGGGCCACCAAGATGACTTCGGCAACTCAACGATGTCGATGAGCCGAATACTAATGACCCTCATCTAATCGGTGGAATTGGTGTCATTCACTTGCCTCCGGCTAAAGGGAATGTTGTGTTCCATATCAGAAGTACCATGTTGCAACTCTTGCAATTGAAAGGGTAGTTTGGTGGACTGGCTCATGACGATTCCCATGAGCATATTATAAACTTTGTTGATGTTTGCGGGTCGCTCTTCTTCAAGAACATATCCCAACAATTGGTCCGGTTGAGGTTGTTCCCAATTTCTTTGATGGGAGAAGCATGTAAGTGGCTGGCTGAATTGCCACAGGATTCTATCACTTCGTGTAAAGAGCTTGTCACTGCATTTCAAGTGCGATTTTTCCCTCCTTCGAAGATGATGACTCTTTGAGATAGCATCCAAAGCTTCAAGTTTTTGGAGTGAGAGCCAATTCATGAGACTTGGCTACAATTCAAGAAGTTTGAGCTGCAATCCCCAACTCATGGTTTGCCCAACAACATTTTGCGGCAATATTATTACTGAAGCCTTGTTTCAGTGAACAAGGGTGTAGCTGACCAACTTTCTTCGGGAGGTTTGATGAAACAACCTTATGTTATAGCATCCCAGCTTTTGATGGTATGACCACAATTAATCGGGCGTGTACACCCGTGAGGATCAGATCTCCCCTCTCACATTTAAATTGACCAATGAGCAGCTTGAGAAAGACCAAGAGAGGGACCAAAACATGGCAAAGATCATGCCGTAACTTGACATTTTGTCCAAAAATATCATAGGAGCAGGTACTAGAATTGTCAATAATGTGGGTGTCGAGTGTGTTAATCCCGATGAGGCCAAGTTTGAAGCGTTGTACAACGAAGAGGTGAACTCCATAGCCTACCAAGGAGGTGGTTATCGTTAGAACTATCTGAGGCAGGGTGGTAACCAAGGTTGGAGTAGGGATGAAGGCTGGAAAGATTGTGATAGAGAGTGGAGGGATCGTAACCCTACTTGGAAGGAATGGGATGGGGAGAAGGACAAGTACATTCCTCCCCACGAGTGTCAAAAGCAAAAGGATTTTGTGGGAGGTCATTCCCAAGATATGCTCTCGCATATCCTCAACAAAGTTGATTGATCCGACAAAACCTTGAAAGAGATGAAGGAAGATGTGTTGACCCTTTGCCAGACAATTACCTCTCACTCTGTATCTATCAAACAGTTGGGGACCCTGATTGGTCAAATTTTGTCTCATTTAAACCCGAGATAACAAGGGAGGTTGCCTAGTGACACTATGGCCAACCCCAAGAATGAGGTTTGAGTGAGGACTTGCGTCTTGCCACGACATTAACTAAGGCACTTGTTGGGAGGCAACCCACGTTTTTATTTGCTTTCTTTTCGTTTTTGAAATAATTGTGTGTCGATTTTGCAGGTTGAAGTGTATAATGTGTTTGAAAAGTATAGGTTGGTGAGCCAAAAGTCACATCGGCGACTCGCCAAAGAGGTCGGCGAATCCGACCTGGACCGCCGTTGGACCCAAGAGATTCTAAGGTTGTGGTTTGTAAAACTCGGCAGGCCTAGGAGCAAATTGGCATGTCGCTGATTGGGTCAGCGATCACAACTTTGTCTGCCGTTTGGACCCCCACATTAACTGGAGGTTATGTAAAACTCGATAAGGGAAGTTACCACTAGCTGTGTCATCGAGTGGTTCGGCGAGAAAAACCAATGTCGTTGAATGGGCGAGAACTAGACAACTTTAAAAGCCAAATGTTTGAACTTTCAAACTCTTTCATATTCCCTCACTTTTTAACTTCCCAAACTCACACTTGTACTATATTTTTCAAAATTTTTGCATTATTACCGTTCTTTAGTCATAGATTGTGTTTTTAGAGTTGGATATCGTTGCCGCCTAGATTTTCAACTTATTTATTCGGTATTAAAGGTTGGTTTTTCCAAAGATCGAACTCATATTTAGCAATTTTTACTCATTTGCAATTGTTTGATCTTAGTGATGTGTGTTGGGCCTCTCTAAATAGTAAATGTGTTCTTTTTTGCCGAATTAGATTTGAATATCTTGCATAAAATGATTAATTGTTGATTTCCCAAATTTTTGTGCATTAAAATTGGTCTAATTTGTTAGGTTGTGCTTAATTTTTTGGGTCTAGTCGGGTAAGGTCTGCGTAACTTTTAATTGTGCAAAATGACGTATTTTTCCCGATGATGGAGCAGCTGACATCATTCCTAAGGGCGAAACTCATCAAATGGCATGGGTAGTATGGGTCTAAGTCTAATTGAATGAGTGCATGTTTTGATTTTATTATTGGGGGTAGCGGGGTTGATTTTGGAATTCGAGGTAGAAAGTAGGCACGTTGGGCAGTTTGGCGAGCTGGGTTGAGCTCGCCGAACCACTTCGTGGTTCGCCGAATTCCCCTTGATCACCTTTAATTTAATGCTAATCTTGAGTTTTGGTTCAGCAGGAAGCCTGAGTTCGCCGAGTGCACTTGGCGACTCACCGAAAGTCTTCTTTAATCACCCTTTCTGTGCCCCTAACCCCTAAAAGGCACTACAACTTTCGACGAACTTGTCTTTGCTTGTCGAATGTTGTCTGTGATTCGATGAAATGCCCCTCCATCACCGACATGGAAATTGTTCTAAGAAATTTTGAGCCAATCATTTCGGCGAGCCTGATCTGGCTCGCCAAAGTGATTTGGCGACTTGCCGATCGATCCGGCGAGATTGTTTGCAATTGTTTTTCTGTAACTTTTCTTGAAATGAATCTAACTCTTTCTATGATGTTTTTGCAAATATGGCTAGAACCAACCTCGACATGCCACCCCGTAAAAGAGCACTAGGCATAGTGCTTAATGAAAGGGGCAACCAATCCCTCTAAAAAAGGAAAGACGACACCTCTTAAGGGAGGCAAGGGCAAAGGCAAGAAGTCAGCATCTGAGGTTTCGGAGCACAACTTCGGCAATGAGGGAGAGTCCTTTGACTCCCAAGCTACATTATCTGAGCAGAAGGATAACCAGCCACTACTGTCTCGACGGGCGGAGATTCATGCAAGGTCTCGGCCAAACTCATCGTGGGCTCCAACATCCACGTCTCCTGCTGTAGACACAGTGCAGGCTCTGGCCCCACCTATGACCCAGTGCCACCAGTACAGATTCCTCCTCCCAAGCTACTCAATATATTATAAGTTGATGGGTTGCGGACTATTCTTGAGGAGAAGTTGCTTTCTACAAAGGACCTAGATGGGAAATACTCCAGGGTGAGGGAGACACTCCAGTACCATCTCTTTGAGCAGTTTACCAGACCCCGAGGGCCATACATCCCTACATAGGCCTGAGAGTTTTACTCAGCATATGGTGACCTGGTCCATAAAGGAAAGAAGAAGGCCAATACTTTCAGACGGGTGGGGTCCATCATGGTACGGGGGACAGTAGTGCACTGTAGCCGTGATCACATCAACGAGGTATTTGATAGAGGGTCAGTCTTTGACTACCCAAATTTGGCTACCACTATGACATCCTTGGGTGAGCTCAAGGGCTGGCTAAGTCCCCTCATCTGTGACACCACCCCGAGGTGGATTGAGGCTAAAGTTCCGATCGAGAAGAAAGATATGAATGTAGTTGCACGATATGCCATCCCAGAACAAGTCCATCATCCGCCATCCTAAGGAGTCCTGCCTCGGTTCGATCATAGCTAGGAAGAGCATTTACATGGTACATATTATTAAGCAGGAGATGGCCACGAGGGCCAAACAGCACCAGACATCCCTACCTTTCTCGGTCTTGATCACAAAGTAGTACTGGCATGCTGGAGTTTCTCATGATGAGACGAGAGATATTGTGGTCACTCCCACATCCTCCATAGATATTAGGCCCATAGAGGCTGAGTACACATGGGAGGAGGCTGACAGGAGGAAAGCATCTTCGGTGGATACATCTCCGTAGGTGAACGTTGATTTTACACCTGCAGAGGGACCTTCTCCTACTCCGGGCCTTCAGGTACATCTGCTCCCACTTCTTCCTCTCAGGCTCCTGGTACTTCTGCCCCTTCCCAGCCTGCCAAGATTACTCAAGCTATGATCCTGAAGATGGGGCACTTAGCCCATTCATCAGATGTGAAGGTGACTCGATTGGAGGTTGTGGTACCATGGATAATTAAGAGTATTATTCTTACTGCATTAACACTCCTCCGAACTTCTATTGATTATTTGATGGCGAGAGTCGCGACTTGTGAGCATCGACATGGGAAGTCTTCTGAGGTTATGGCTTTGAAAGTTGAGGTTATAGATCTGAGGAAGGACGTGGACTACTTGAAGTCCACTGACTTCACTTCATTATTGGAGGCAGCAGATGATGTGGATTCTCCAGCCAGTTCTGAGATTCCTCCGGTCACCACCAGAGATGTGCCGATGGATGATGGGGTAGCCGATGAGTCAGAGGCAGAGACCAACGATGAGCAGATTGAGGTGCAAGAGGAGATCATCTATACAGACCTTTTAGATCTGGAGGAGACGATTGTACAGTCGGTGATTTAGACATCACTGACAGAGACGTCCATGGTAGGCCCTAGTGGATCGAGTGCAGCTGATGTGACATAGGGCACTGATTCCCCAACAGATGGAGCGACTGCGTAGACAGGACTTCTCTTTACCTCTATCTATGTCATTTCTATTGATGTTTTAGTACTTTATTGCATTTGAGGACAAATTGCTCTTTGTTTGTGGTGGGGTGAGGTATTTCCATACCTACTTCTTGTGAATATTACTTTTGTCTATATATTGAGTTTTGTGCTATAAATTGTGATTTGGCACTATTTTGTGGATGTTTGAGCTTGTGGCTCCTTTTGTTAATTGCAAATCATTTTTGGACCCTTTTGAAAAAAAATACATTTGCCACCTCTTGTGTATTTAATTGTGGCTATTCTTGTGCAAATTTGAGTATTGGTCATGATCAATAGCGATGACTTTAATAGTGCTTTCAATCGAACAAAAATGAATGTGCGGCTACGATGAGGCCAAGTGAAGTTGCATAGGAAATATGTGGACTTTTTGCATCTCATTGTGACTAGCCAATTATCAAATTGACTCTCTTGTGATGAACATTGCACACTAGAAAAAGTGTGGAGTCTTGTTTGATATTGGTGACAATGCCTTGTGTGATGACATACTGTGAACCTTGTGTGATGATGCCTAGAATTTTCCCCGTTGGTTTGGTTGACTAAGTGATGTAAGCTCTTAAAATTATCTTAGGCAACAATTTTAAAGAGTGAAACAATTTGACATTATACCTCTTTTGTGGCGTACCTTGTGAGTGTGTGAACTTTCCTTGAACACCCTTTGAGTCTTAACCTTTTCTTGGAAGAAACTTGATTCAATTGTGACCTTTCTTTATCCATTCAACCATAATTCTCATGATTCGTGTTTTGTTTGAATAGCCAACTTGGGCCTTTGGCCCAAGTTGGGGGTATGGTGGAAAAGAGAAGGTAAATCAAAAAGTTCAAAGAAGGCCTCATTGACCCATGGTTGTGAAAAACATGGAACCCCTCTATACAAAAAAAGGGAGAAAAGAAGATGAAAACAAAAAAAATGAAAAAGTTTTGAAATAAAGTTGTGAAAGTGCAAAAGAAATGGGGTGTCCAATAGTCCATGGAAAGTGAATAATGGGGTGAATTTTGAACATGAATGAGACTGATAATAAAAAGTGAAGAAAGTGTTGTTCATACCACATTTCATGAGGATAGATGCCACTGAGCCTAAATGACCATACATTTACACTCAGCCACGTTACAAGCCTTCAAAAGACCTTTTTTATCTTGAGTGAGCTGATACAAGTGTTGATTGGAAAATAATAGCAAACTTATGAGTGAAGTCATACATGTGTTCATCTTTGTGAGTGTGAGAGTTGTATGTGATTCAGGAACTATAAATTGTTAAACCATTGTGTGTGAATATGGAATCATTCTTTGTGTGAGGGCATTTGAGTACCTTTGTTGAGCTTGAACTTGTATTTGAAGCAAGTATTGTGAACTTAAAGAATTTTTGGTAATGGTGAACCATTGAGTGCACAATTGATCCTTGCATGAGTAACTTGAATCTTGTTGTGTGCATCCATGATAAAGTCTTGTGTAGCACTATTTGAGACATCCTTTTTGAACTCTTGAACTTTAGTTTTACTTGAGGACAAGCAAAAGTTTATGTTGGGGGTGTTGATGAGTTCGAGATTTGGAATTATTTAGGGCTTTATTTACAATGATTTAATGTCCTTGAATTCTTATTTTGTGCCAATAACTGATGAAAAAACCGTTGATTTCTAGGTATATGGAATAAGGAACAAAGCATGGACACTAATTTGCAAAAACGAACAAAGCGAGCTGAAAGAACGAAGAAATGAAAGCCTAGTGATCGCCAAGTCCCTTTGGCGAGTCGTCGAATGGCTATTTGATCGCCTAAAGTTCCAGTGTGCCAAGCCTTAAAGGTGAAAACCAAATTGGTGAGAGAAAAGAATAGTCAGCGAGTTGCCGAGTGGTTCCACGATGCAGTGTTGGATCGCCAAAATTTAGAAAACTTGAGGAAGTTGAAGGCCAAGGCAGAAAGGCGAGGACTTTAACCAAAGGGCAGATTGCCGAGCTGATCGGCGAGCCCGACTTACTACGTTGAATGGTGTTTCACAACATATTTTTGGCATTTATAAATATGTTTTTAAACATTTAGTTTGGTAGATTTTTATTATTTTAGTAAGTATCATATTTTTGAATAGTTTGAACTCTGAGTATTGAGACAAGCTTTTCCCTTAGCTTTGAAGAATTGAAGTTTTTTACTTTTGAGAAATTGGAAGTGGGTCTTTGAGATTCTTAAACTTTGACCATTGTAAGGACGAAATTAATCTTACCCAATTGATGGAAACTCAATTTGGTAATGATTTTTATGTTTTTATAATGTCTAGCTAAAACCCCAGTTCTTCAGGTGTGATTATTTGATTATGGGTTGATTTAATTTGTGGGTATTGCTAATCATTAGTCTAAATGTTGTTTAGAAGTAATTTCAATCAGTAATTGTGGTTTAATTAAAAGAATTGTAGTTGCAAATGCATTTCTACCTTTGTGTTTTTGGCTTCCTCGAGAGAGGGGTTTTAAAACTAAGATTATTGATTGATGGTCTTTGGCTATTGGGTTGTCATGGGTTCAGCTCGAGAGAGCGAATCCTAAACCCTTTTCCACACATTTCGCTCAAGAGAGTGAATGGACTAAGGCGTAGTCTGTTGTTATTTTGCATGCTTATCGACGTTCGAGAGAAATCGACTTGATTCGGGGTAAATTGTTCAAGAGAAAGTTTACCTCTTCTATTGTCTAGCTTATTCACAAATATTCAGTTATTCCCTAATAGTTGTAATTACCTATTTGTCTACATTAGCCTATAATCGAATCACATCCCAAGAACCCGTCTCATTATTGTCATTTTCGTATTGTTTTGTTGTTGTTGTAGTTGATAATTGAAACCAAAAACCCTATTTATTTGACATTCGTGTAACCCTTGATTTGAATTATGTTTTTATTCGTAAATGTCTATTCCTATGACTGACTTGATCATATTTGTACTTTCCTATTGAATCTTAAACACGCACCACTCCCTATGGGATTCGACCCCAATTCATTTAGTTAGGTTATATACTTACTAGCTATCATTGACACTTAGAATTGGATGAAGTTTCCTTGAAACGTTAATCAAACTCGAGTTTTTAAATTTCAGTTTCTTAATGAGACAGTTGTTGAGTGGAGGAGTAGTTCAGCAGTGCCTACTAGACATTTTATTTCGTACCTTAAGGCGAGAAAGTTAGTTTCCAAGGGTTGTGTCTATCACTTTGTCTGAGTTAATGACTCTAGTGTTGAGATACCTCATATTCCGTCAGTTTCAGTTGTTAGCGAGTTTCCAGAGGTCTTTCCAAATGATCTTCCTGGAGTCGCTCCTGAGAGAGAAAAATACTTCGGTATTGAGAGTATTCCCGATACTCATCCTATCTCTATTCCTCCATAAAAATGGCACCAGCAGAGTTGAAAGAGTTAAAGGAGCAGTTCAAAGATCTCCTAGAGAAAGGTTTTATTCGACCAATTGTCTTGCCTTGGGGCGCTCCGGTCTTATTTCTGAGGTAGAAAGATGGTTCACTTCGAATGTGTATAGATTACCGTGTGTTGAACAAGGGTACGATCAAGAATAAGTATCCTCTTACGAGAATGGCTGATCTTTTCGATCAACTTCGGCGTGCCACTTCTTTTTCTAAGATAGACCTCAGATTTGGCAATCATGAGATTACAGTAAGAGACAACGATATCCCTAAGACAACTTTCATAAGGTGTTATATGCTATGTTTTCTAAGTGTGAATTTTGACTTGATTCCGTGGCATTCTTGGGCCATATTATTTCCGGTGATGGAATTCGAGTTGACACTCAAAATGTAGAGGCAATGCAAAACTATCCTAGACCCATGTCTCCATTTGACATTAGGAGTTTCTTGGGATTGGCTGGCTATTATAAAAGGTTCTTCGAGGGGTTCTCATCTATTTCATCACCTTTGATAAAGTTGACTCAGAAAATAGTTAAGCTTTAATGGTCTGATGCTTATGAGAAAAGCTTTCAGGAATTGAAAAGGAAGTTGACTACTGCCCTAGTATTGACTTTACCAGAAGGTACGCAAGGCTTAGTGGTATATTGTGATGTGTCTAGAGTCGGTTTAGGTTTTGTGTTAATGCAGAATGGCAAGGTTATAGCCTATGCCTCCAGACAGCTTAAGGTTCGAGAGAGGAATTACCCAACCCATGATCTAGAGTTTGCTTCTATAGTATTCTCTCTGAAAATATGGTGTCACTCTCTTTATTGTGTCCATGTAGATGTATTCACTGATCATAAGAGTCTTCAGTATGTGTTTAGTCAGAAACAACTTAATCTCAGACAGAGAACGTGGTTAGAGTTGCTAAAGGATTAAGATATGAGTATTCACTATCACCTAGGTAAGGCTAATGTTGTTGCTGATTCCTTGAGCAAATTGTCTATGGGTAGTACCGCCCATATTGAGGAAGACAAGAAAAAGCAAGCTAAAGATGTGCATAGACTTGCTTAGCTAGAAGTTCGACTAAGGGATTCCGACGAAGGAAGAATAGTGGTTATGAATGGGGATGAATCATCATTAGTGTCATAAGTGAAAGAGAAACAAGACCAATATCCTATTTTGCTTGAATTAAAGGCAAATGTTCATAAGGAAAAAGTGATGACTTTTGAACAAGAGGGATATGGTGTATTGATATATCAAGGTAGATTGTGTGTGAGGATCATGGAGGAAGCTCATAGCTCTAGATATTCTATCCATCTAGGTTCCACAATGATGTATCGTGACTTGAGAGAAGTTTATTAGATGAGTAGTATGTAGAAGGGCATTGCAGAGTCTGTTGCTAAGTATGCAAATTGCCAACAATTTAAGGTAGAGCGCCATAGGCCAGTTGGTATAGCTCAGAATATAGAGATTCTGAAATGGAAGTGGGAGATTATCAATATGGACTTTAAAACAGATTTGATGCGGTCTCGCAGGCAACATGATTCCATTTGAGTGATTGTAGATTGAATGACTAAATCAGCCCACTTCTTGTCGGTAAAGACTACCCATTCAGCAGAGGACTATGCCAAGTTATATCTTGAAGAGGTAGTTAGACTTCATGGAGTTCTAGTGTCAATTATTTCATATAGAGGTGCACAATTTTGGAAGTCATTCCAGAAAGGTTTGGGTTCGAAAGTGAATTTGTGTGGTGCTTTTCATCCTTAGATTAATGGCATAACACATAATTACGACTTTAGAAGATATTTTGAGGGCTTGTGTAATTAATTTCAAGGGTAATTGGGATGATCACCTACCTCTCATAGAGTTTTCCTATAGCAATAGTTACCACTCTAGCATCCAAATGGCTCTGTATGAGGCTCTTTATGGGAGAAGATGCAGATCTCCTATTGGATGGTTTAAGGTTGGTGAATCATGGTTGATAGGACCAGACTTAGTTCATCAAGCTATGGAGAAAGTGAATGTTATTCAAGAGAGATTGAAAACAGCGCATAGTCGTCACAAATCCTACACAGATGTTAGGAGAAGAGACATAGGGGTCGTTTGGTAGAGTGTATAAAAATAATACCCAATAGTGTGTATTAGTAATGCAAGAATTAGTAATGTGTGTAGTAATTATACTTGTATTAGTTATGCATAGATTATTTCTTATGCATTGTTTGGTTTGGTGTATTAAAAATAGTATACATTATATAAAAATATTTATTTACAAAAGTACCCTTCACAATTATGGTGGAAAAGATGCAAAAGTACTTTTGAGGGGTAATTGGGTCTTTAACCATATTAATGCATGTATTAAATCCTTTGCATTACTAATACCTAGAAATCCATGGTGTTAGTAATACACTCCTCAATACACAATAGAGTGTATAACTAACGCAAGCATTAGTTATACATAACATTAAAAAAACCACCAAACTATGGATTACTAATACATATAATTAATGCATGCATTATTTTTGCTAATACACTCTAAAAGACCCTTTAGAGTTTGAAGTAGATAATTAGTTTTATTTGAAGGTTGCACCCATCAAGGGTGTTATGAGATTTAATAAGAAGGGGAAGCTTAGTCCCCAATATATTGGTCCTTACAGGATATCCAAGAGGATTGATAATGTAGCTTATGAGTTGGAGCTACTGCAAGAGTTAGTAGTAGTTCATCCAATGTTTCACATTTTCATGTTGAAGAAGTGCATCGGCGATCCTTCACTTATAATACCTACTAAAGATATTGGTATTAAAGATAGCTTGTCTTATGACGAGATTCCCATTCAGATTCTTGACCATCAAATTCGCAAGTTGAGAACCACGAGGTAGCATCAATGATGGTTCTATGAAGGAATAAATTTGTTGAGGAAGCTACTTGGGAAGCTGAGTAGGATATGAAGAAGAGGTACCCACATCTCTTTGAATCTGGAGAAATTCCAAATTAAGGTACTAATCCTTTTCTTGGAATTTGTTTTAAGTTGGCATGTTGTATTTACATTTTTCTTGTTTGGTGTTTGAGCTGGATGTTAGATATTACACCCTTAGCCTACAAAGAGTAATCTCATTCGAGGATGAATGTTCCCAAGAGGGAGATACTGTAACACCCCGCTATTTGAAATAGCTAGAATTGGAAAGAACCATTTTTGGAAATAATGAAAAATCTGAAATTTGTTAAGTTATGTTAAGTATGAGTTTTGGGTCAACTTCAAATAACCATAACTCCTAATACATGATGGTTAGGTGGGCTACAAGATATGAAATGAAAGGTCATTGAAGTATCTTTCCAACGCCATGGAGTTTGCTAATTTTCGAGATTGTATGAGGGAGATATGCCCGTTTGAAGTCGGTATGTCTAGTTAAAGAAGTCACCCGGATTTAAGAGGGGTATTTTGGTCTTTTCCCTATCCAATTAATAAAATTCGTAATTAGTAATTAATTAGGGCTCTAAACTGATTTGATTCAGTTTACAGAATTACAAATTTCTCTAAGGCTTTGAGAGAAGAGAAAAGAGGAGAAAAGTCAAGGCGTTCTTGGAGATTTCTTGTGGAATCGAAGTAGTTTCGCCAAGGGTTGATCCCTAAAGAGGTATGTGAGACTTTCATAGTGTTGGGTTCGTTCATCCATGCGACAATCATGTATATTTCATAGAAATTCATTCTAGAAAGTTTGATGATCTTGAATTGTGTTCTTGAAATTGACTTTCGTTCCTGCGTTAGGATGGGAATGTTGAGTTCTTGAGGAAGTCGTGTCGATTTTGGAGTCGTTTATGAGTAGATTCTTGTGTACGTGTTGGGTATCTGAATCTAAGGAGAAATTGAGAAAAAGAATCAAATCTAGGCAAATCAGGGATAGAAATCGAGTAAGAAAAAAGTCAGACAGAAAACACGAGGACCTGTTCCTTCAGAGTGAACTTTTCGTCTCCGAGTCGCGGAGAGATCGCAGACCCCACCGTCTCAAAAATTATTTCGCGAACAAATATTAAATGCATCTCTACATCACAAACTTTCTCCCACACAGTGTTTTTTAGAAGTTTCTCGTGATTAACTATCTAAAAACACTCTTAATCATCCTGATATCCTTCCTATCACAAATCATAACCTTTAATATATAATTCAATTTCAATATAGAGTTAAGAGTCAAGTCTTGAGAGTTCTTCGAGTCATTTCAAAAGTCTTTTACAATTGTTTTAAACTTTTTTTAAGACTTGAGCATTGAGTTGAGTAAGAGTAAGAGTGATGTTCTTTTTCTTCAAAAGATTATATGGGAACTAAGTATTCCCAATGAGTAAATGTTTTCACATTTGAACAAAAGACGAAACACTGATTTCCAAGAGAGCTTTTGAGCTAGTTTTTGAGTAATAATCTCAAACCACAGAAACAATTATGCTTTAAAACATATGAGCTAGTTACATTTTGGGAGTAGTATTGAGCACCGATTTGGGGACGAGCTTGAGTTCAGATAATTCAAAGTCTCCATAAACCGTGTAGCCAACATGGGTAGAAAAGGGTCATACTTTTTAGATGACTCCTT
>JAJONW010005111.1:0-38447 GCA_029582385.1 Solanum tarijense | reverse complement strand
AAGAAGATGATGCCTAAGCCTACCAATTCAAGATGTAACATTATATTATAGAAACCCTTCACATTCTATTGTCATCATTCATGAGTGTTAATTGAGAATAAACTTTACATCATAACATAATTACATTCTAAACATGATCATAATACGTTCATTGATATAATTCACATATACTTCACATCATGATCATACATAGATCCTTCATGAAATTGCCCTCCAAGGCTATGAATCAATCTCAACCCAAACATCTAGAACACCACATTAGATAAGGTAATTACAATTATTCAATAGCTAATTCAATTTATACATAAACAATTCAACATACTTTCATGATCAATCAACCCAAATCATAAACTTCCAATTTAGTATTTTAGGGGAACATGGGTTCATAGGGGAAATTCACCATAATTCATAATTAATTCAACAATCCATTCATAATTAATTCAACAATCCATTCATAATTCATCAAATATAAACCTTTTGAAAATGTTTTGGAATTGAACCCATGCATAGATTAAAACCCTAGGGTTTAGGGGGATTTTTGAAACTTGAAATCATCTTTTGATAGGGCTCCTTGAATGAAACTTAATCAAGGATGAAGGCTAACATACCTTTAGGGAAGAAACTCCTTGAAAATTGAGCGAGGAAGGTGATATCTTGAGCTTGAAAGCTTGAATCCTTCTTCTCCAACGGTGGTTTCTAGAGAGAGAATATTTGGAAGAGTGGTAGTTTGAATTTGAGTGTTTGGGAATAATGAATTAGAAAAGTAGTTTTCATACTTTTAAATGCCTTAAAATACTTTAATTAATCAAATATCACCGTCCCCTAACTTAACTAACCTAAAAAGGAATTTACTACCTTGCCCTTACCTTTGCCGAAACTTGACATCAAACCAGTGGTGACCAACGCCCCTAGACCTACGGACCGTAGGTGGGGTGACGCCCCATCCTGCAAGTCCGTGGTTTGGGTCTGAGGGTCGCCATTTGGGGCCTTGAACTACAGACCACCTCCACGAGGCGTGGATGGACCTATTCCATGTAGGTCCCATCCGTAGGTCATGAATTTTGACCACTTTTGGCAGATTTAGGGGATTTGGGGGTTAGGCTTTAGGTTCCTCCTTAAGGACCCTTGGTTGGTCCTTGGGGAGTCATAGCTTGACATTTAAACCCTAAACCCCTCATTCTAAACTTGGGAAGACATTTTACAACTTCAAACCCCACAACAAACTCAAAAACAAACTCGTTAGGCTCTAGTTTCACTTACTAGTTTTCTGGGTGGTTTACATTATCTCCCCCTTAGGAATATTCGTTCTCGAATGACACTTTAAACACTTTAAGGAATAAAGACACAATACTAGCAGCCCATCAAGGATGCAAAATCATAAACAATGCACAAAACTAGGAGGAAACATCAACTCCATCTCAAACATACTCCATGCAACACAAGAAAGTAGGAACTACATCTACAAACTCATTATGCATGAAAACTTCAACATTTCTCATTTCATTGGAGCAATTACCTTCTTTAACTCAAATCATGCTCATCATAACATCATTAAGCACATTATGTAATTTCTCTTACAAAGCACATTTAGGCATGTTCAAATATTCACCTCATGAAGCATATAGGCAACTCATACTAAATGTACATCAACATGAGGAATATATCTCATAAAAAAACTCATTTTTTCATTTAAACATGAATTCATCAAGAACATGCACATCATAATGAGACCATGGAAACACATAATCACACATGACTCCATTACATAAAACAAGATACAAGGAACTCTTGATCTCAAGCTTGAATAGGAATTGAAGGAAAGAGATAAGTATATCGGAACTTTCAACAACCTTACTATTCAACATACCATCTCCCCCTTGGGAGTAAACCCAAACTAAGGCTAACCTAAAAACAACATACGAACCTCAGTACACCATTCATAACAATAAGAAACTACAACATACTGGTGCCTTCATCCGGAAGAGCTCCTTTGTCATCTCTAGCTCAAATGCATAGAAACAATTAGTCATTGGAGCATTAAGATCTGGGCCATTTTGAGAAGCTTGTTTGGCCTCCCTTCCTTTGACCATAAGAGTAGGGTAATTTTTCACTTGGTGATCATTCTTTCCACAAGCATAGCACCCACTAGTACCGGCTAGGCACTTCCCATAATGTTTCTTTCCACAATAGATGCAAATAGGTTTAGGAAATGGACACCCACTACCTTTCTCTTGGTTAACCCTAAGAGTGCTTGAAGGATCTTGGTTAAAAGATCTCTTTTTGATCCTTGGTTGACCTTACTCATCGGACTTAGACATCTTCATCTCCCTATTATTTTTCTTAATTTTGAACTCCTCAATTTGTTAAGCAAATAACATAAGCCTAGAGATATTCATGTGATCATGGAGCATTGCCGTACGACACCCTTCCTCAACCAAGTTGGACACACCCGTCACAAATCTACTCATCTCATCCCTCGGGTTAGACACTAAAGATGGAGCATACTTAGACAATTGCGTAAATTTCAAGGAGTACTCTTGCACACTCATGCTACCTTGCCTAAGGTTGATAAACTCCTGCACCTTAACACTTCTCTTCTCACGGGGAAAAAACCTATCAAGAAATGCTTTCTTAAACACCTCCCACTCAATATGACCCGCTCCTACCGGCCTATTGTTTTTCCATTGAGTAAACCAAACTTGGGCAACATCTTTCAATTGATAAGTGACTAGTTCTGCTTTCTCTATAGATTTTACCCCTATAGCATTGACTAACTTATACACATCATCAACAAACTCTTGGGGATCCTCTCCCACCTTGGAACCAAGAAATACCAAATGATTCATCCTCACAAAGTCTCTCAACCTAGAAGCCATAGTGCTAACAATAGGCTTCACATGAGTCTCAACACCCCTAGTAGCTTGAGCCGTTATGGATTGAGCTTAAGTAGTTACGGCTTGAGCCATCATTAAAAGAGCTGACCTAACTTCTTCATTAGACATTGTCGGAGGATAAAATGAAACTTGATTACCTTGAAGAACTTGGTCACCTTGAGGACCTTGGGGAGGAACTCCCTCATTCACAATATCCTCTTCCATCCTTCTTGTGTTTTCCCTTCTTGTATTCATATTCTATAAACACAAGAGAAGGATTAGGAAAAGGACTTCATAGAGTTAAAATCTATGGCATGACTTAAAGAATAATGAAAGAAGTGAAGTTTCCTAACGTCTTATAGCCTTACATTCATAAATGTGTCGCGATTAACACCCATGAATAATACTCTACCCGACATGGCTTATGAGACATCAGTCCTAAGAATCATCCCAAAATCATGTGCTCTGATACCATGTTTGTCACGATCCGAGCCTACACCCCGGAGGTGAAATGAGGTACAAGACTCCGAAAAGTCACATACAAGCCTCATATCATGTCATCACATAAGATAATAGAAATAGTATAGAATTTAAAACTCTTTTAATCCATGTTATCGAAAAATTATTTAAAACAATAGAAGTCTACTTGTCTCACATGGCCATCTAAAAACAATCTTTAAATCAAAAGTAGGGTCACGACCATTTAAAATAGAAAGTCTAAAAGAGTTTATTACAATGAAATACATGAAACATCAAAAACATTTGTCCTCGAATGCATGAGGACATACCACTAGCCTTGGAAGAACTCAATCCAAGCCCTTGAACTAGAGAGAATCAACTCAAATGCCGGAACCTACACTTTGTCGAAAATAGAAGAATATGGGATAGCAAATTTAATGTACTAAGTATGACAGCCATGCTAAAACCATGCTTAAAAAGGAAAATTTTAATTAAAAATCAAGCTTTATGCAAATTTGAGAAAACTTCATGAACATAAGTATAAGAGGCATAAGATACAACATAACCAACACATAAGCCATTTCATCACATTAAGCTTTCATCTCAAGTAACCCTAAGGTATACTTTGTGCAATGTATGAATAGCGTCCCATACCACCATCCACACTAAGTACCACATTAAGGCCACCAAAAATAAACTTACCATTCTTCCTTTTCACCTTTAAATAGTACTCATGCATAAGGAACATAAACATTTCATAAGTCATGACAAGGAAGTAATTCATAATACAATTAAAGTAAAGCATACATCATTACATTAAGCATATAGGTCAACATTTTTCATTAGCTTCATTAAGAGCACTTTAATTCATTAGTCATTAAGACATTAGAGAACTCACCATAGCCCACTCAAGCCTACTAGTGCAATGGACGAATGGTATCCCATACTACGACCAACACTTCATAGAACAACTTGAGTAACCATAGTGCACATCTCACATGATGGGAATAAGCGTTTAACCGACAAAGACCATGTGAGCTTGACATGGAATCTAGTGTCATATAACCCCACACCGTAAAGAGGTGGTCTACTTGCCTAAGGTAGGATCGGTAACATTTTAGCTTATGTGGATCCACTACCTAATAACCTATGCAGGCACTTAGTTATGGGATAAAAAAGATGTTCATTGAAACCCAAGAATAATGTAGGGAGAGCTTCTATCTTACCATAACCACTCGGTCCTTAGCCTCCATTCCCATAGAACATTTCATTCACATTACATTATTGTGCTGGAGAGAAATGTCATTGGCCTATCGACCCGAGGTACATCATTACACATGAAAGGAATTACTTAAGCCTATCGATTCAAGGTACATTATTAGGATATATCTAGAATTCTCATGAAAAGAATGCCATAAGCTTATAAATTCATGGTTCATCCTTTCATTATTATACACATGAAAGTAATTCCATAGTCCTATCAATTCATGGTACATTAGTTCATTGACTCATTAGGAAAGGAATGCCATAGGCCTATCGATTCAAGAGTCGTCATTACCTTAGTTCATTTATGAAAGGAATGCTATAGGCCTATTTATTCATATTCATTAAGTGAATACACATTCATTACACAAGAAGAGGATGTTTAAGCCTACCAATTCAAGGTACTTCAATCAAGGTCACATTCATTAATACAAGAAAATGATGCCTTAAGCCTATCAATTCAAGATACATCAATCCACATTACTTTAATTTATACTAGAAGAGGATGCCTAAGCCTACCAATTCAAGATACATCAATCCACATTACTTTCATTTATACAAGAAGAGGATGCCTAAGCCTACCAATTCAAGATGTAACATCACATTATAGAAACTTCACATTCTATCATCATCATTTATGAGTGTTAATTGAGAATAAACTTTCAATCATAACACATTTACATTCTAAACATGATCATAATACTTTCATTGAGATCACACACATAAACTTCACATATTGATCATACATAAATCCTTCATGAAATTGTTCTCCAAGGCTATGAATCAATCTCAACCCAAACATCTAGAATACTAAATTAGATAATGGAATTAACTTGATTCAATAACTAATTCGATATACACATAAACAATTCAACATACTTTCATGATCAATCAACCCAAATCACAAACTTCCAATTTATTATTTTGGGGGAACAAGGGTTCATAGGGGAAATTCACCATAATTCATATTTAATTCAACAATCCATCAATAATTCATCAAATATAAACATTTGAAAACGTTTTGGAATTGAACCCATGCATAGATTGAAACCCTAGTTTTTTGGGGGATTTTGGAAACTTGAAATCATCTTTTGATAGGGCTCCTTGAATGAAACTTAATCAAGGATAAACACTACCATACCTTTAGGGCAGAAATTCCCTATGTAGCGACTCAAAAAATGATAGGATGAACTAGAGCCTTGACGTTTGGGTTTATGTGACCTTGAGTTGATGTATGGGCAGTTTAGGACCTTGAACGAGCAAGGAAGAAGCCTATGGTGCTAGTAGGGGAATAGGCTAGCAAAATAAAGTGGAAGAAACCTTGGTCACCTAAGGACCTTTTGGCTAGGGGCAGCCTTTGTTGCCCAATGGGATGGGCGAATTGTCAAATGGCTCCCCACCTCACCTTGTGGACTGCCCACCTAGTGAGCCTACTGGAAAAATGGGCGAGCTAAGTGTGCACTTGGTGAGTGGCCTAGTGCACTTGGCAACCCCAAGTTTCCAAAGGGTGACCTAGGTGCATGATCGCCGACTTGCTTGGCGTGTCGCCCTTTTCCCCTCCAATCGCCCATTGGACATCCCCCTTGAGTGAGCCACTAGAACAAAGGGTGGACCAAGTGTGCATTAGGAGAATCATCTAGTGCGCTTGACGAGCCCAAGTGTCCAAAGGGCGAACTCAAGCAGGCAAGGGGTTAAAACTTTAGGGTCCTTAGTTCCTTTTCGAAATTGACCCTATACTTTTCTATACTTTTCCTAGAAAATTTATTACTTATTATGACCTAATTCCTTTAATTTTAAGTCCCTTCAAATAGAATTAAATGAAACCCATCTCCTCTCAACATTTTCTCTCACTAGAAACCCTCTATTAGAGAAGAAGAAGAAGAGAGCAATAGAGGCTTGGGTTTGGTGATTTCAAGGTCGTTTCTTCTCAAATTTATTGTGGATTTCTTTGGATTAAGGTATGGTGGCTCTTTATCTAGGGTTATCTCTCACCCTAGAGCCCTATTAAAGTGTTTTTCAAAGCTTGCAAAACTTCAAAACCTAGATCTTTCACTCTTCAACATGGGTTCAAACTTTTATTGTTTTAAATGGCTTTATTATGAAGTAATGTGGTTGTATTGATGTTGAATGGTGGATTTATGAAAAACCCTCTCAAAGAACCCATGTTTTCCAAAAGTTTTCAATGGTGCCCTAAGAAGTGGGTTTGTGGTTTGTTCAAGCATGTGATTATGAGATGCTTAAATTGAATGAGTTTATTGAAGCAATATGATTATGCATGCCTAATTATGAAGAATTGTTGGTATGTGGTGATGTATTGATTATGGCTTTGGAAGGCAAATTCATGATTTAGCTTATGTTGATATAGAAGTGTGATTTATTGATGTGTGATCAACTTATGGTGAAGGTGGTTACTTCCTATGTACATAATGGTAATTAAATTGATAGAAGTCTTCTTATTACCCTAATTGTGAAGAATAGATGCATGAATGTGATATGAAAAGTGTAAGTATGAACATGATATGAGTAATGTGTGTGGTCTATGCGTAGAATGCAAATGTGCTAGTATTGCAAGGACATTCTCAATTATGCACTTATGAATGAAGATGTTTGCATATAGAGGGTTTTCTTCCTTTTTAATGTATCTTGAATTGGTAGACTTAGGTTTCCATTTCTTGAAAGCATGTATGTAGTTATATGATTATGAATGTTATGATGTGCTGATTTGAAAGGTTATTCTCAACTCTTCACTAAATCATGTTAAGGGATTCTTAGATGAAAGGTTATTCTCATGTTTGAATCTATGATCTATCCTCATGTTGGGAGAGGATGGATGCCCTCACGATAGTTGAGATGGGGTATCTAGTAGCAATCCTTAGAGATGGATGCCCATACGTTACTTGAGGCGGGGTTATCTAGTAACAATATCTATCCCCAAAGGACTTATGCAAGTTGGAATGAGATGGATACCCATACGTTAGTCGAGGAGAGGTTATCTAGTAACATTCTCTCTTTCTTAATGAACTAATGACTTGAACTACTCTATGGGAATGAAGGCTAAGCACCGAGAGGTCATTGAGTGGGATGGATGCTCTCAGGATAGTTGAGGTGGGGTATATAGTAGCAATCCCTTGTGATGGATGCCCATATATTAGTTGAGGTGGGGTGTCATGTAGCAAACTCTTTGTCCCTTAACTATGTGCCCACATAGGATATCTAGGGAATCCATTAGGCTAATCACAGATCGACCCTAGGAAAGTTGATCACTTTTTTACGGTGTAGGGTTACATGACACGGGATTCTCTGAATTGGCTCTCATAGTCTATGTCAGTTAAATGCTTATTCCCATCATGTGAGGTACCCATTATGGTTTCTTGAAAAGTTCTTTGACGCGTGGGTAGTAGTATGGGATGCTATCCATGCATTTTCATGAGTAGGCTTCAAGAGGGCTTCAGTGAGAATCTCTACTTCCTAATGAAAGAATGTGTTCTAAATGAACAAATGAAGCAAGTTGCCTTTATGTCTACATGAATTGATGTATGTCTCACATTCCTATATGAAATGATGCATGTTTTCCATGATATGATGTATGTCGTAGTTGACTAAAAGATATGAAGCATGTTTCACTTGAGTTAGTAATATGAGTTGTTTAGCATGATATGTTGAAATGCAAGGAGTCTTATCTATGGTGGCCTAGAGGAACACTTAGGTGTGGTGTGAAGAGGTAGTATGGGATGCCACTTCATATTTTACTTAAGTGTGTCTTAGGGCTGTATTAGATAGGGACCCTAAGATGATTGAGATGCCTTTCTTGATGTATATGTTCTTGTATTGTGTCTTGACATTGAAGGAGCATGAGGAGAATGGTAAGTTCACCTTTGGTGGAAATGTGATGATAATGACTTGGATGTTGGTAATACTTGTATTTGATGCCTCTTATTCTCATGTTCATGAAATATCTTGAAATTGGTATCATGCATGGTTTCCAAACCAAAATGTCCGTTTTAGCATGTTTTTGCATGGTCATCACACTTAGTACATTTGTGTGTACTAACTCCATATTTCCTCTATGTCTACAAGTGTAGGTTCCGGCAAGTGACTTGTTAGTTCTAGTGAAGATTTGGATTGAGACTCCCATGTTAGATTGGTATGTCCTCATCATTCCTGGACACATTTTAGAAGCTTTATGTTTTAGTATACTTCTTTGTATTAGACTTTTTCTAGACTTTTCAAGTGAAAAGGGCCGTGACCCTACTTATGTTGTTTTTTTTTTTAGATTCTTTTAAGATGGACATGTGAGACAAGTAGACTTCCACTACAATGTTTTAAATGTTTCGTATGTTTTAAATCATATAGTTTTAAATAAAAAGTTTTAATTCTATACAATTTCTATTATCTATGCGATGAATGAATGCTATGAGGCTTGTATGAGGCCCTTCGGGATCAAATACGCCGTGTCGCATCCGGGGCCTAGACTCGGCTCGTGACAAACATGGTATTAGAGCAAAGATTTTGGAACGGTACTTTTAGGATGTCATCTCTCAAGCCACGTCTAGTAGAGTCTTGTTCATCAGTGTGAGTCACAACACATCTATGAGTGGGAGGCTATAGGACGTTAGGATGTTTCACTTTCATTATACTCTTATGTCGTGCCTTAGAGATAGATCTATAGTTGTCCTTTTCCTGACTCCTTCTCATGTGTTTATAGGATATGAATACAAGAAGGAAAAACACTAGGAGGGTGGAAGGAGAGGGTGTGAATAGAGGAGTTCCCCTCTAGGTAATCAAGCTCCTCAGGGTAATCAAGTTCCTCTATGTGGTCATGTTTCCCAGTATGAGGAAGTCCTTCAAGATCCTTAAGTTCCTATTGATGAAGAGGCTATGACTAATGTGGAGATAAGGACGACTCTGCAAACCTTGACCCATGCTTTGACGGCTAAAGTGACTAGGGATGCTAGAGCTCATGAGAACCCTAATGAGAGCACTATGGCTTCGAGGATAAGAGATTTCACTAGAATGAATCCTCCTAAGTTCTTTGGCTCTCAAGTGGGTGAAGACCCTTAAGAGTTCCTAGATGAGGTGTATAAGATTGTAGATGCTATGGGGGTGACTACTAGGGAGAAAGCGGAGTTGGCTGCTTATCAATTGAAGTGTGTGGCACAAGTGTGGCATACTCAATAGAAGAGGAATAGTTCGGAAGGAGCGGTTGCTATAGGTTAGGAGGTGTTCAAAAGATCTTTTCTCGATAGATTCTTTCCTAGGGAGAAAAGGGAAGCAAAGGTAGAAGAGTTTATCCATCTTCGACAAGGAGGTATGGGTGTTGAGGAGTATTCTCTTAAGTTCACCGAGTTGTCTAAATAAGCTCCTTTTATGGTTGCGGATCCTAGAGATGAAATGAGTAGGTTCGTGACATGTGTCTAGCTTGGTGAGAAAAGAATGTCGTTCAGCTATGCTTCATGATAACATGGATTTATCTCGTCTGATGGTTTATGCTAAGAAAAGGGAGGATGAAAAGCTCCAACAAAATAATAGGGAATTGAAGAGGTCTAGATCCGATGATGAAGGTCAACCTAAGTTCAAAAACAGGTCAATCAACCAAAATTCCTCCTATGATTCTTCTATGGTGAGCAAAGGTGGGGTATCTAACCCTAAATCTCAAGGAGGAAGTGGAGGTGATTCTCCTTATGATAGGCCTACATGTGCTAATTGTGGATAACACCATTTGGGTAAGTGTCTCATCGGTACGGATGGTTGCTTTGGGTGTGGAAAGAAGGGAAATAAGATGAGAGATTGTTCTACACTCATGGATAAGGGGATAGAGGCCAAGAAAGCTTCTTATAGTGGACCGGATCCTAATGCTCCCAAGAAAAATTGTTTCTATGCGCTTCAAGATAAGGAGAGTAAGGAAAATCATCCGGGTGAAGACACCGGTAAGTGATGGTTTCCTTTAATTTAGAATGTGATGTTGAGGTCCTCATGTTGTGTTCATGTTAGTCTAGTATGAGTATGAGTTCTTCCTTAAGTGGGGGATTGTATGTTGATTCTGAGGTTGTGAAGATTTTCGGTATCCTTATCACTTTCTTATATTCGTATTCAAGCTTGAGACTTAGTGTTCTTAGTAGCTTATTTCATGTTTTGGATTCATGCATGATTATGTGTTGCATGGTTTTCTTTATGTTATTCATGCTCTTGGTGAGATTACGATAGAATGATAAAATGAGTAATTGATCTATATTCCCTCATGTTGTTGTGCAATTAGTATGAGATGCTTGTTGTGAATTCAAGAAGTGAATGTATGATCATTCCTATGTGTGCTTTTGAGAGTAATTTAATATTTTTTTTGTCTTCATGTTGTTATAATGAGCATGCTTATGATCGGAGAAGGTAGTTCCTCCATTTAAAGTAATAAATGATGAAGTATGTGTGCCTAATGAGCTTGTAGAATGCAATGAATACATGTTGAGATAAAGTTGATGTTTCTTTTAGTTGGTGCATGGATTAAGATGTTGTAAGTTTGTTGGGCTGCTAGTCTCGAGTCGTTTTCCCTTAATGTATTTAATTGCCATTCGAGGACAAATGTTCCTAAGTGGGGGATAGTGTAATGACTCGGAAAATAATAGGATGATCTAGAGCCTTGACGTTTGGGTTAATGTGACCTTGAGTTGATGTATGGGCAGTTTAGGACCTTGAACGAGCAAGTAAGAAGCCTAGGGTGCTAGTAGGGCATAGGCTAGAAAAATAAAGTGGAATAAATCTTGGTCACCTAAGGACCTTTTGGCAATGGGCAGCCTTGATCGCCCAATGGCTCCCCACCTCGCCTAGTGGACTGCTCACCTAGTGAGCCTACTGGAAAAATAGGCGAGCTAAGTGTGCACTTGGCGAGGGGCCTAGTGCACTTGGCAACCCCAAGTTTCCAAAGGGCGACCTAGGTGCATGATCGACGACTTGCTTGGCGTGTCGCACGTTACCCCTCCAATTGTCCATTGGACATCCCCTTTGAGTGAGCCACTAGAACAAAGGGCGGACCAAGTGTGCATTAGGCGAATCGCCTAGTGCACTTGGCGAGCCCAAGTGTCCAAAGGGTGAACTCAAGCAGGCAAGGGGAAGAAATTTTAAGTTAAAACTTTAGGGTCCTTAGGGACCAACTTTAGGAACTTTTTAAACCTTCAATCCCCATAACAAACTCAAAAACAAACTCGTTAGGCTCTAGTTTCACTTACTAGTTTCAGGTTGTTACATCCAGGCCAAGACCTACGACTGCCCATCCACGGCCCATCGATGGACCTACGGTCCGTGGGTGGCTTTATGGGTGGTCACTTCTGCAATTTTCAGCTCGCATCTTTATCAACCGCATCCAAACCTATTTCCTACAAACATCAAACACAAAACATCAGTTCTAATAAAAAATAGCCCAAGACACACAAACTCTGAGTGAAATGTCATGACCCGGGGCTACCCCGTAGATGGGACACGACGTACAAGACTCTGAAGAGCCTCATACAAAGCTCATAGAATTCATAACATTCGATATATATAAATAGTGCGGAATTTAAAACTCATTTAAATCCAAACAATCAAACTTCATTTAAAAACACAGCGGAAGTCTATAGTCTCACATGACCATCTAAACAATATCTTGAAACAAAAGTAGGGTCACAGCCCTTTACAATCGAAAAGTCTAACAATAGTCTTTTACATGAAAGAAAATGAAATTTCAAGTAGTTGTCCTTGATCTATGAGGACATACCACTTAGTCTTGGAGAATCTCAATCCAATCCTTTAGCCACGAGGAGGATCAAATTAAGTGTCGATCCCTACACTTGTAGTAAAATAAGTGAAAATATGGGTTAGCACACAAAAATATACTAAGTATGATGACCATGCAAAAACATGCTTTAAAAGGGACATTTTGGTTTGAAACAATGCAGTATGCCACTTTTTAGAAATATCATATACATTGGTATAAGAGACATAAAATA
Organism: Solanum tarijense; assembly: GCA_029582385.1. Classification (NCBI taxonomy): domain Eukaryota; kingdom Viridiplantae; phylum Streptophyta; class Magnoliopsida; order Solanales; family Solanaceae; genus Solanum; species Solanum tarijense. The sequence continues at coordinate 25,876 of JAJONW010005111.1, read as the reverse complement.
CAAGTATAATCATCATACAAGTCAAAACATCACATTAAAACATATCAACCCATAAGACATTTCATTACATTAAGCTTCCACCTCAAGTTATCCCAAGCCAATACCATGTGCAATTTATGAATAATGTCCCATACCACCATCCACACTAGGTACCTCATCAAGGCCACCAAAAGTGAACTTACCATTCATCCATTCTATCTTAACACAATAATCATACATAAGAGACAAACATTTAATAAGTAATGACAAGGGAAAATAACTCATAATACAACCCAAGTATAGCATGCATCATCACATTAGACATTTAACTTAACATTCTTCATTAACCTCATTAAGAGCACTTTCATACATTAGTCATTAAGACATTATAGAACACACTATAACCCTATCAAAGACTACTCATGTAATGCAAGGATGTCATCCCATACTACCACCCACACTTCATAGAACTTCTCAAGAAACCATAATGTGCATCTCACATGATGGGAATAAACATTAACCGACATAGACCATGAGAGTAAACCATGGAACCTGGTGTCATATAACCCCACACAGTAAAAATGTGTCCTACTTGCCTAAGGTAGAACTAGGTACATTTAGCTTAAGTGGATCCACTAGCTAGCCCTATGTGGGCACATAATTTATGAGATAAGGAAGATGATCATTGAAACCTGGCCTAAACATCGGGAGTGTCTCCATCTAACAAAATCCACTCAGTTCTTAGTCTCCATTCCCATACAGTATTTCATTACTTTAACTATATTACACATGAGAGGGTGCCATTGGCCTACCTACCCAAAGTACATTCATTAACACATGAAAGAGCGACATAAGCCTACTGATCCAGCGTACATTTGTAAAGCTCATTGAATCCTCATGAAAGGGTGCCATAAGCCTACCGATTCAGGGTTCGTCATTAACATTCATGGAAGGGCGCCATAAGCCTACCGATCACAAAGTTCATTAATATCATTAATGGAAGGGTGCCATAAGCCTACCGATCCCAAGGTTCATTATTAACATGTGTGGAAGAGTGCCATTAGCCTACCAATCCAAGATTCAATAATCAACAATACATTAATTTATATAAGAAGAGGATGCATAATGCCTACCAATTCAAGATATACAAATACCATGAAGAACCCTTCACTTTCAATCATCAACATTCATGAGTGTCAAATTGAGAAATAGCCTTTCAATAATAGCACAATTACATTCAATACATGATCACATTAACTTCATTGGATTCACATTCATATACAAGATATCATGATAATAACTCAATTCCTCATACTATGCCCTTCAAAGCCATGAATCTCAAATCACCAACACACCAACAATTTACTACAATTAAGGCATGGATAATGATACAATTTGATAACCCAAAGCAATTTAGACAATTTCTATTCACATGCTTTCATATTCAATAGACCCACTTCATAAAGGCACAATTTAGGAATTGAGAGAATTCATGGGTTCATAGATTATTTTCATCATAAATCATCAATTAAACATTAATACAATCATAAATTGTCATAAATAACTATTTGAAAACGTTTGAATAGGGAACCCATGAGTTTGAGTAAAACCCTAGGATTTTGAGAAATTTGAAACCTTCGAAATTTACTTTTGAATGGACTCTAGGGTGAAATATACCCCTAGATGAAGGATCACCATACCTTTCTTTGATTCCCCAAGAAATTTGAAGAAGAAACGCCTTGAATCCACAACCCTAGCTCCCACTTCTTCTTCTTCTTTGGGAACTTTTAGAGAGAGGATTTTTGAAAGGAGAAACTCTGTGATTTGATTTGGGGAAATAAGGAGTAAATGACTTGTTTTAAGACTTAAAAATATATATATGAGTGAGATAAAACAATTAAAAACAACCCCACACATTAATTTATTAAAGAAAAATTACTTAAAAGTCCCCAACTTAGGCAGCTCCGTCAGGGACCACGCCCACTTTGACGGGTCGTGAGGAGCACCACGGTTCATGTGGTAGTGCCCGTGGTCCTTTGACCAGTGTGCTTCTCCACCTTGCCAAGCCCTTAAGGGCCTAATTCAAGACCACGAGACCTCCCACGATCCGTGGTCAGGACCACAAGTCGTGGTGATGGTTGTGGTCATGAGGCAGTGTCAAGGTCTTGAGAGCCTTGCCTCCCTTGAGACTAAGTGATCTTCACGACCACTTATACAGACCGTCTAGGGCACCACGGCTCGTGCTGGTGCCCGTGGTCTTTGGGACAGTAGCTCCCTCAACTTAACACAATTCCCACCAAGCTAAGGCAGCCCCACGACCCTTCCCATGGCCCGTAGTCATGACCACGAGCCGTGAAGTGGCTCGTGAAGGGAATCCTTGGCTTGGCACCTTACAAGGGCACACTGCCATGCCAACCACGGGTGGCACCACGACTCGTGGTGGCCACCACAGGTCAGTGGCTAAGCCTAGTTTTTAGGCAGCCTTGGCCCCTCACAATGGCCTTCACCCAAAACCCTTAGCCCTTGACCTTAACCCTTGACGTTAACCCCCAGGTTTAGGATCTAGTTTAACCTATCATTTTCTGAGTCTTCACATGAAATGCATCAAAAATATTTTAAACTCATGGTATATCAAGGAGACACCTGGTCCTCTTGAGTGTACCATGCAATGTTAATTTTGGTTATCCCATTGAGGAGATTAGATGCGACTTCGACAAGATGTTGCATTATACCCCTTGGAACAAATTGATCAGCAACACCTTTGTTCACCGAGTCAAGACTCCTATAAGAGTGTTGTAACAACACGTTTTTTGGCAGCCTGTCAGTTGGACATCGAAGTAGGAACTTCTGAAATCTCAGCCACGTCTCATGGATTGATTCACCGTCCAAATGTTTGAAGCTCTGAATATTTTCTCTCAACGTAATCATCCTTAAAGGAGGAAAGAACCTTACAAAGAAGGATACAGTAAGTTCATCCCATGTAGTAATGGAATTCCTCGGTAGATGAGCTAACCACTTGGTATATTCTCCAACAAAGAAAAAAGGAACAACCGGAGATCATAGACTGATTCTTGAGATATGTTCTTGAATGAGAAAGAACCATATACGTCAATAAAATTCCGAATATGCTCATAGGGATCCTCATGAGCTATCCCTCCATATAATCCTTTCATTTGCAAGAGTTGCAACATCGTGCTAGTCACGTGGAAGGCAACATTCCCCTCAACAAGAGGTAGACGTATGGCACCAACAGATTTCCGATATCAACTTGGTGGCAAAGTTGGCTACCGTTACTCCCATTCACACTCATCTCGTCCTCTATTCAAAAACAACCAACAACAAACACAAAATGAAATAAGTCGATTTATATACAACACAAAAAAATCATAATTCAAACATCAATAAGGGAATTCTAAACACAACTCCCCGGCAGTGGCGCCATTTTTGATAAACACTAAACTACACTTCATTCAATACTAGGTGTAGGCAATCGTAATCTAGTATAAAACTCAATGAAGAGTTGGGGTTGAATCCACAGGGAGCGGTACAAGTTCGATTTCAGTTACGAAGTAATGAAAGTTGTCTAATCAATTATAGGAATATAAATTATGGAAAACAGTTAGATAAATCAAAAAGATTGACAACGAATGTCAGATGGGGACATTGGTTTGTAAATTAGCTACTAGACAAATAACTAAAATAGGGGAATCAACAAGTAGAGAGAAATTCTCTGGGACGTGATTGATTATAGGCTAATTTCTCAAGATGGGTAATTTAAATTTACTTAATAATAGCTAAATCTCAGTAGAGAGGCTAGACTTTAGATGCAATAACATTTTCTCATACAACGATTACGATTAAGGCGAGTGCTCTCGAACATCGACAAACTTAACAATATAAACATCCCAAAACCTTAATTTATCTACTCTCTCAAGCTAGATAGGTAGAATCGAGTTTAGGATTCACTCTTTCGAGCTGAACACACATCAACGCAATAACTACAATCATTAATTGAAAACCTTTGTTCCAAAACCTCTTTCTCAAACAAACCCAGAACACTAAGTTAGAATTGCATTTGCATCTACAATTCATAGATTAATACATATCTATCGATTAAACCCACTTCAATTAAGAATTTAAATCAGGAAACGACAATACCCATAAGCTATTTAAGCCAATAATCACATGATCACACCCCAAGAATTGGGGTTTTAGCTACACATCATAAAAAGAAGAAAAAATTACCAGCTATGTTAGCCATGAGCAGGGTAATGGTTTATAAGTCTCTATAATGCTTCAAATCGAATTAATTCAATAAAAACCCAATCGAAATTCCTCAAAATCAAGTCTCAAAAGATTTAAAGTCTACAATGGAAAACTCAGGAGAATATTGGAGCTACAAAGATTCTTTCCAAAAGTGTAGAACTCCTTTCTTTCATTTTTTAATTGAATTTATAGTTGCCCAAATTTTGGAATGCAAGGCTTATTAATAATCTTTCAAAGATACTTCATCCAATTCTAAGCGTTAACGATCGTTAATCAGTATAAAACCCAAACAAATGAGTTGGGGTCGAATTCCACAGGGAGCGGTACCTGTTTCAAATTCAATTGGGAAGTATGAACATGGTCAAATCAGTTAGAGGAATAAAAATTATCGAGAGAAGACATCATCCAAATTAAGGGGTGACACGAATGTCAAATGGAGATTTTTGTTTTGATTATCAACTACAAACATCAGTCACAACAATACAAATTAACAATAATGAGACGGGTTCTTGGGATGTGATTGATTATATGCTAATATAGACATATAGGTAATTGCAACTATTAAAAAATAGCTAGATATTAGTGAGTAGGATAGGCTATAGTTGAGGTAAATTTACTCTCGAACAATTTACCCAGAATCAAGTGATTTCTCTTGAACATCAACAAGTATGCAAAATAAGAGCATACCACACCTTAATCCATTCACTCTCCCGAGCTAAATGTGTGGGATTGGGTTTAGGATTCACTATCTCGAATTGAACCCAGGTCAACACAATACCCATAAACCATCAATCAATAATTTTAGTTCTAAAACCTCTCTCGAGCAAGTCAAGAACACAAACATAGAACAACATTTGCAGCTACAATTCTTAAATTAAACCACAATTAATGATTAAACTCACTTCTAAATAGCTTTTAAACTAACAATTCACAATACCAATAAGCTAAATCAGCCCGTAATCTTACCCCAAGAATTGGTGTTTTAGCTAGACATTATAAAAAAGTAAAAACAATTACCAAATTGATTATCCAACAACTAGGTAAGAGTAATTTCTTCCTTACAATGCTCTAATCTGATGAACTTCAAAGACCCACTTCAATTTTGTCAAAAGTGAATACCTTTAATCGTTCAAAGTTAAGAAAAAAACTGGAGAAAACTATCTCCAAATGCTAAAAACTTCATAATAAAATGTTCTAAAGAGAAATTGATACTAATCTAAATGTTCAAAAATGTATTTATAGTCGCCAAAAATGTGCTGCGAAGAGTATAAGGTAGTGAATGCTATGGGGGTGACTTCTATAGAAAAACCGGAACTAGCCGCTTACCAATTGAAAGATATTGCCCAAGTTTGGTTAACTCAATGGAAGAGCAATATACCGGTAGGAGCGGGTCCTATAGATTTGGAAGAGGTTAAGAAAACATTCCTTGATAGGTTCTTTCCCCGTGAGAAGAGGGAGGTTAAGGTGGAGGAATTTATCCATCTTAGGCAAGGTAGCATGAATGTGCAAGAGTACTCCTTGAAATTTACCCTATTGTTTAAGTATGCTCCATTTTTGGTGTGTAACCCGAGGGATGAGATGAGTAGATTTGTGACGGGTGTGTCCGACTTAGTTGAGGAAGAGTGTCGTATGCCAATGCTCCATGATAACATGAATATCTCTAGGCTTATGGTGTTTGCTCAACAAATTGAGGAGTTCAATATTAATAAAAAGAATAAGGAGATGAAGAGAACTAGGTCCGATGAGAAAGATCAAACAAGGTTCAAAAAGTGAGCTTTTAATCAATATTCTTCAAGCACTCCAAGGGTTAACCAAAAGAGAGGTAGTGAGTCTCCATTTCCTAAACCTATTTGCACCAATTGTGGAAAGAAACATTATGGAAAGTGCCTAGCCAGTACTAGTGGGTGCTATGGTTGTGGAAATAGTGATCATCAAGTGAAAAATTTCCCTACTCTTACGGCCAAAGGAAGAGAGGCCAAATAAGCTTCTCTTAATGACCCGGATCCTAATGGTCCAAAGAAAAATTGTTTCTATGTACTTCGGGCTAGAGAGGACAAATGAGCTCCTCTGGATAAAGGCACCGGTATGTTGATAGTTCATTATAGTTGTGAATGTCTTGTTAAGGTCCCTATGTTATTTTCATGTTAGCCTTGGTATGTGTTTACTCCCAAGGGGGAGATGGTATGATGAATAGTAAGGTTGTTGAGAGTTCCGATATCCTTATCTCATTCCTTCTATTCCTATTCAAGCTTGAGACCAAGAGTTCCTTGTAGCTTGTTTCATGTTTTGTAGTCATTATGTGTTTCCATGGTGTCCTTATGTTATGCATGTTCTTGATGAATTTATGTTTAAATGAGAAAATGAGTTTTTATGAATTATGTTCCTCATGTTGATGTGCATTTAGTATGAGTTGTCTATATGGTTCGAATTGTTGAACATGCCTAAATGTGCTTTAAAGAGAAATTGCATAATGTGCTTAATGATGATATGATGAGCATGCTTTGAGTTAAAGAAGGTAATTCCTCAAATGAAATGAGAAATGTTGAATTTATTATGCATAATGAGTTTGTAGATATAGTTCCTACCTTTTTGTGTTGCATGTAGTATGTTTGAGATGGAGTTGATGTTTCCTCCTAGTTTTGTGCATTGTTTATGATGTTTCGTGGATGATGGGCTACTAATCTTGAGCCTTTATTTCCCTTAAGTGTTTAAAGTGTCATTCGAGGACGAATGTTCCTAAGAGGGAGTAATGTAACAACTCGGAAAAACTAGTAGGTGAAACTAGAGCCTAACAGTGTGTTATTGAGTTTAATATGGGTTTGAAGTTGTAAAATTAGTTCTCGGGCTTAGGTTGAGGGGTTTAAGGGTTAAACGAAAAGTTACGACCCTCTAAGGACCAACCAAGGGTCCTTGAGGGGGACCCTAAAGCCTAACCCCAAGGATGCCCTAACTAGCCAAAAGCTGTCATAAAGATAAGGACCTACGGATGAGACATACGCCCCGTAGGTCCATCCACGTCCCTTGGATCACATCTGTAGGTCAAGGCCCCAAATGAGGAGCCTTTGAACCAAACCACGGATGTGCAGTACGGGGCAACATCCCACTCACGGTCCATGGGTTGGTGGGCGTTATTCTCACCTGTATACTGCCCAATTTCGGTCACTTGAGGGACAAGGGGGTAAATTCTTAGGGTGGTTAGATTAGGTAGGGGTCGGTTTATATTGTTTTATTAGAGTTATTTAAGGCTTTTAAAAGTATTAAACTCCTTTTTTTCAATTCATTATTTCCTACACACAAAATAGAAACTACCCTCTCCAAATAATTATCTCTCTAGAAACCACCATTGGAGAAGAAGGAGTCAATGTTTGAAGCTCAAGATTTCATCTTTCTCACTCAGTTTTGCGGAGTTTATACAACCAAGGTATGGTAGTCTTCATCCTTTATTATGTTTCATTCAACGAGCCTGATTAACGTATCAAGGCATTTCATCCAATACTTAATGCCAACGATCGTTTGTCAGTATAATAACCCAACTACGTGAATTGGAGTCGATCCCACAGGGTGTAGTACTTCCTTCAAATTTAATAATAAAAATAGGATGACAATCTTTTCAATCAAACAATTCTTGCACAATTAATGTTCAATTCTCAAATTCCGTGTTTTAAGTGCCAATCCAAATTTACACTTCAACACACGCAATCAAATAGTAGTGTAAAGCTTGGGTAATTGATCAGCCAATTATCGTATTCCAACGAAATAAATGAACGTTGCTGCTTATAATGGGATAATTTGTTGTGGGTAGGTCGAACCATATATAAAGTAACTTTCACTCGAACAATTATGTTTTCTATGTTGAATTCTCTCGAACTTCAACACCATTCAAAAGAGGCCCAACTCTTTACCCTTATCAAATCCACTCTCTCGAGCTGGATACAAAGGAAGAGTCACTTGTTTCACTCTCTCGAGCAGAAATAAAGGAAACCTATGCTAAGGACACTAAAATTGCAACCTTGGTTCCACACCTCTCTCGAGAACAAGTGCACAATACTGAAATTGATACACGAAATAACGCAATTCAACCTCGAAACACAATGACAACTTAGACCTACTTCAAATTAACACCATTCTTCACAACTAACTAACACCCACTAAGTAGATTCAACAATTGGCTTCATGATCGAAACCTCAAGTAAAGGGTTTTAGCCACTCATCTCAAAAATAAAAAAATCAAAATCAATTATCACCCCATAGTTGGGTACAAAATGAGAATTATAGATGAAAATAAATTGATAATCTCCTCTCTTACAAAATATCTCTTAAAATCTTGCTAAAATCACACAGTAAACCCTTTGGTAGTGTTCTCTCTAAGTAATTTCATCCTCACTTTCTGAATGAATTTCTCTCTCTAGCAAAACTTAATTTAAACAAGTCTGAAGTGTCACTGCTCAGGGCTACTCGGCGAAGTAAGTTGGGTATCGCTGACAGATCGGTGAATCGCTGATTGCTCATCATCTCACCTTTATTTTTTGCTTTTCCTGGGTCTGGCTACTGTGATTTTAGGTGATCTAGGTCGGAATCGCCGAATGACTCCGCGATTCACCCTTTATCCTTTTATCTCGCCCATCAATACTTGCTTAAATCTTTTTTCATACTTTTGGCGACCTGGTTGTCCTTCCCTGACTAAATCGACGATACACCGAATATAGTTGATGCTCACCGAATTCACCCCCATTTTAGCTTCATCATTCTGTAACTTTAGGCGGTATCTTGGCAATTTGGCAATTCGTCGAATGATATTGGCGATTCACAGAATGACATCATCGATCATCAGGTCTCCATTTCTTCATTCCTTTAGATTTCTTTGTTCCTTTTGCCCAATAGTGTCCATGCTTTGTCTCTAACTCCAAATACCTGAAAGTCAAGGGTTTCATCAGTTATTGAGCAAAAAAATACATTTGAGGACACTAAATCTATCAAAATAAAGCTCTAAAAGAGTCCAAATCGTGGACTCATCAGAGCCCTGTCAAAAGATGATTTCAAGTTTCCAAAATTCCCCAAAAAGCTAGGGTTTCAATCTAAGCATGAGTTCAATTTTAAAACATTTTCAAAGGTTTATATATGATAAATTATTAAGGAATTGATGAATTAATGATTAATTAAGATGGAATTCCCTATGAACCCATAATACCCTAAAAATACTAAATTATGAATTGTGATTTTGGATTGATTGATCATGAAAACATGTTTAATTGTCTATGTCTATATTGATATAGTTATTGGATTATGATATGCCTCTTATCTAATGTAGTATTCTAGATGTTTGGGTTGAGATGGATTCATAGCCTTGAAGGGCAATTTTATGAAGGTTGATGTATGATCATGATGTGAAGTACATGCATGGGATTTCAATAGAAGTACTATGATCATGTTTAGAATGCAATTGTGTTATTATTGAAAGCTTATTCTCAATTGACACTTATGAATGATAATGATAGAATATGAAGGGTTTCTTCAATGTAATGTACACCTTGAATTGGTAGGCTTAGGGCATCCTTTCCTTGTGTAAATGAAAGTAATGTTTGATTGATGTATCTTGAATTTGTAGGCCTAAGGCACCCTTTTCTTGTATAGATGAATGTGATCTTGATTGAAGTACCTTGAGTTTGTAGGCTTAAACATCATCTTCTTGTGTAATGACTGTGTCTTGACTTAATGAACATGAATTGATAGGTCAATGACATTCCTTTCATAAATGACTAATGAATGTGTTATAAGGCTATGTCTTGAATGGATAGGCCAATGTTATTCCTTTCATAAAGAGCCAGTGAAATAATGTAATGATGACTCTTGAATCGATAGGCTTATGGCATTTTTCCTAAAGAGTCAATGAACTAATGAAATGATGAATCTTGAATTGATAGGCATATGGCGTTCCTTTCATGAGGATTCAATGAGCTATCTTAATAATGTACCATGAATCGATAGGCTTATGGACTTCCTTTCATGTGTAATAATGTACCTTGGGTCGATAGGCCAATGGCATTCCTCTCAAGTACAATAATGTTAATGTGAATGAACTACTCTATGGGAATGGAGGCAAAGCACCGAGTGGATATTGTAAGATGGAAGCTCTCCCCACGTTAGGCTTCTATTTCAATGAACATCTTTCTTATCACATAACTATGTGCCCGCATAGGTTATTAGCTAGTGGATCCACCTAAGCTAAAATGTTACCGGTCCGATCTTAGGCAACTAGGCGACCTCTTTATGGTTGGGGTCATGACACCGGATTCCATGTTAAGCTCACATGGTCTATGTCGATTAATGCTTATTCCCATCATGTGAGATATGTGCTATGGTTGATTTAGAAGTTCTATGAAGTGTGGGTGGTAGTATGGGATGCCATCCATGCATTGCATGAGTAGGCTTTGAGAGGACTATGGTGTGATTCTCCAATGTTTTAATTTCTAATGAATGAATGTGCTCTTAATGAAGCTAACGAAGAATGTTGACTTATATGCTTAATGACATGATGTATGCTTTACTTGGATTGTTTTATGAGTTACATTACTTGTCATGACTTATGAAATGTTTATGTTCCTTATGTATGAGTATTGTCTAAATATGAAAAGGAAGAATGGTATGTTCATCTAAGGTGACCTCAAAGTGGTACTTAGTCGGAATAGTAGTATGGGATGCTATTCTTACATTGCACAAGTATAGCTTAGGGTTACTTAAGGTGTATGTTCTAATGTGATAGAATGGCTTATATGTGAATGTGATGGTATCTTATGCCTATTATACTTATTTTCATGATGTTTCTAAGAAAATGGCTTTTAACATGATTTTCAAATAAAATGTCCCTTTTAAGCATGGTTCCTGCATGGCTATCATACTTAGTACATTAAATGTGCTAACCCATATTTCTTCTATTTTTCTACAAAGTGTAGGTTCCGGCATTTGAGTTGATTCCTTCTAGTTCAAAATTGAGTTGACTATTCATCAAGTTTGTGGTGTATCCTCATTGATCCGAGGACAAGTGCTTCATTGTCATTTGATTTCTTTATTGTACTAGATACTTCTTAGACTTTCTATTGTAAAGTGTCGTGACCCTACTTTTGATTCAAAGATATTTTTAGATGGCTATGTGAGATAAGTAGACTTCCGCAGTTGTAAATGATTTTTCGATTGTATGGATTAAAAAGAGTTTTAAATTTCGTACTATTTCTAATATCTTATGTGATGACATGCTATGAGGCTTGTGTGAGACTTTTCGGAGACTTGTACGTCGTGTCATGTTTGGGGTGTAGGCTCGGGTCGTGACACTATCTTTCTTTTTGTACAGTACTTTAAATTCCATGATCTTGTTGGCCAAGAGATCCAGTTGTATCAACATTTTGGCCAGATTCTGGTCCCTCTCTTGCTCCTTGTTGGTCTTAGTCATGCGATCAAGGAGTTGGGATACTATTGCATAGGGTTGTCGTATTAGACCACCCAGAGACAGTTGGTCAGCCACTCCTGTATTATCAGGATCAAGACCTTTTTAGAAACAGTCCAGTAGCATCTTATCTGGAATTCCATGAGTTGGGCACTGCAGCAATAGGGTCTTAAATCTCAGCCACAACTCATGATTGTCTCACCCTTCAAGTGCTGGAAATTTAGGATGTTATCCCTAAGAATCATCATCTTTGAAGGAAGGTGGTCCACTTGATTACCATTGCTTCGATTGACACTCATTTCCTCTGTTTTCAACAGCAACAGAAAATCCAAAACTAAAAGTCAGTAGATTCAACTATGACTAAATAGATCACAATTCAACTTCACCAAAAGAATTTCAAAAAATACCACTCCTCGGCAGCGGCGCCATTTTGATTAATAATGTTTCAAAGATACTTTATCCAATTCTAAATGATCGTTAATCAATATAAAGCCCAACTAAATGAGTTTGGGTCGAATCCCTCAGGGATCGGCCGTACATGTTTTAGATTCAATTGGGAAGTATGAACATGGTCAAGTAAGTCATGTGAATAAAAATTATAGAGTAAAGACATCATTTAAATTAGGGGTGACATGGATGTCAAATGGGGATTTCGGTTTTGATTATCAACTACAAACAACAGTCACAACAATATGAATTAACAATAATGATATGGGTTCTTGGGAGTGTGATTGATTATAGGCTAATATAGACATATGGGTTATTGCAACTATTACAAGATAGATAGATATTAGTGAGTAGGCTAGGCTATAGTGGAGGTAAATTTTCTCTCGAACAATTTACCCTGAATCAATTGATTTATCTTGAACATCAACAAGCATGAAAAATAAGGGTAGGCCACATCTTAATTCATTCACTCTCTGGAGATGAATGTGTGGGATTGGGTTTAGGATTCACTCTTTCGAGCTGGACCCAGGTCAACAAAATACCCACAAACCATCAATCAATAATTTTAGTTCTAAAACCTCTCTCTCGAGCAAGTGAAGAACACAAACATAGAACAACATTTGCAACAAAAATTCATAAATTAAACCACAATTAATGATTAAACTCGCTTCTTAATTATTTAAACTAACAATTCGCAACACCCATAAGCTAAATCATCCCATAATCACATAATCACACCCCAAGAATTGGGTTTTAGTAGACATTACAAAAAGGTAAAAAGAGTTACCAAATTGATTATCCATCAACTGGGTAAGAGTAATTTCATCCTCACAATGCTCCAATTTGATGAACTTCAAAGACCCACTTCCAATTTCTCAAAATTGAATACGAATCCTTCAAAGCTAAGGAAAAAACTAGAGTAAACTATCTCCAGATGCTAAAAACTCCATAATAAAATGTTCAAAAGTAAAATTGATACTAATCTAAATGTTCAAAAATGTATTTATAGTCGCCAAAAATGTGCTGTGAAGAGTCAATTGGCGAAGTAAATCGGGCTCATCGAATGGTTCGGCGAGCCGCCCTTCGATAACTTCCATCGCCTTTTTGCCTTGGCACTCACCATCTTCAAGGTCTATAACTTTGGCCGAGCTATCTTGGCTTCGCGGAATCACTCGGTGATCCGCCGACTACTCCTTTTCACCGCCAACTTGGTTCTTTGATTAGGCGGTCTGATGAGCCACTCGGCGATGCGCCAAATGCTCTTGGCAATCCTCAGGCTAGCCCTTTTTCATTTCTTGAGCCTGATTTGTTCCGTTTTTCCTGTTAGTGTCCTTGCTTTGTTCCTCAATCAATATTCCTAAAAATGAAGGATTTAACATCAGTTATTGGCACAAAATAAGCATTTTAGAACACTAAATCTATATAAACAAAACCTTAAATGAGTTCAAATCATAGACTCATCAAGGGCCACTAGGCGAGGTAAGTCGAGGGTCACGGATAAAGTCGGTAAAGCACCAATTGATCTATTCCATCACTGGTTCTCCTTGATTCTTAATCATCAGTGTCTTGTAAATTTTGGCTATCAAGGTCGATGTCGCCGAGCCGTTCTGCGGTTCGCCGACTGTCCATTTCATTTGCGAAGTAGGTTCTTCCCCAAGGCTGGCATGCTGGAACTGTTGGTCTTGGTGATCACAAGGATTGCCTTCCTTCAACTTCTTCAACTTTTTCACTCTTTTTTGCCTAGTAATATCCTTGCCTTGCTCCTTAGCCTTCATTGATGCAAATCAACACTTTCACATCAGTTTAGAGCATAAATTTCGCATTCAGGACACTTATTAAAACAAAGCCCTAAATTAGTAGAAAAGTCAGACTCATCAATACCCAATGGAGAGATACTTGGTCGGATGAAACTTTTATCCAACAAATCTTTCAATTGTTCTTTCAACTCCTTAAGTTCTACCAGAGCCATACAGTAAGGAAGAATATAAATAGCTTGCGTATCTGGGAGAAGGTAAATACCGAAGTCTATTTCCCTTTCAAGAATAATACCAGGTAAATCATCTCGGAATACTTCCGGAAAAACATTAACAATGGGGACCGACTTAAGAGTAGGGGTTTCAGGATCCACATCCCTTTCCATAACTAGATGGTAAATGCAACCCTTAGAAATCATTTTTCTAGCTTTAAGACAAGAGGCAAACTAACCCCTAGTCATAGAATGTTACCCTTTCCACTCTAGGATTGGCTCATTTGGAATCTTAAACTTGACTACACGAGTTCTATAATCAATAGAAGCATAACATGAGTGCAACCATTTCATAACAAGCATAACATCAAAATCTAGCAAATCAAACTCTACCAAGTCAACAAGAGTAACTCTATGGGACAAGGAAACATGACAGTTTCTATAGACCCTCTTAACCACAATAGAATCACCAACAGGAGTAGAGACAGAAAAAGGATCCAACATCACATCTGCAATAACATCAAACCTCAGAGCCACATATAGCATCACAAAGGACAAGTTAGAACCTGGATCAAGTAAAGCATAAACATCAACTTGGATAACTTCAACATAGCGGTAACCACATCGGGAGAACCCTCTTATTCACCATGAGTCTGAAGTGCATAGAATCGGTTTTCTTAGGAGCATTGGAACCCAAACCATTAGGAAGAGCATTGGAGGAACCTTGATCATAAAACCTTTGCTGAAATCTTGGAAAACCATGTCCATCGGACCATGCATAAGAGAAATTACCATCACCAGTCTTTGCCATTTTTGTCCCCCTAGACTTTTCCTTAAGTTATCCTCTTCGATCTGTTCAGCATGAACCATGAGACAAGAAATGTACATTTCATTAATGAGCATGGTGGTAGGGAAATCTTTAACCACCCGTTCGGACACACCCAATATGAACTTACTCATCCTTACCCTTGAATCAACAACCATTGTTGGAGCATACTTAAACAATTGTGTGAAATTCAAAGAATATTCCCTTACACTCATTTTTCATTGATGAATGTTGATAAAGTCAAGCATCTTTGCTTCTTTCATCTCAAGGGGAAAGAACCTATCAAGAAAAGCAGCCTACATCTCCCAATCAAGAGGACCCGCATCTTCCAATCTCCTTTCTTTCTGTTGGCTGAACAAAGTTTGAGCAACACCTTTTAGTTGATAAGCGGCCAACTCTGCCTTTTTCACCCGCGTTACTCCGTTAATCATCAAGACCTTATAAACCTCATCAATGAACTCTTGAGGATTTTCCTCAACCCTGGAACCATGTAACTCCAAAGGATTCATCCTAGTGAAGTCCTTCACTCTAGATGCCGCCGTACCCACATTTGGGTTCACGGGAACAACAACCTCCAAATTGGCTTGGGACATCACGACTTGAGCCAACACTTGAAAAATAGCCCTAAACTATGTATTAGTCACTTGATTGGTCAAAGGATCGACCGAAACTTGAGGAGCTTGGGAAAAGCTTCTTGTTCCATAATCTCTCTCACATTCCTTCTAGTATAAGCTTTTAGAGTATACATATCCTATAGAGCATCAGATAAACATTAGGAGACAAACCTTATAGAGCTAAACTCTATCGCATGACATTAGAGTTAAGAAAGAAGTGGAGTTTCCTAAACATCGGTATCCTATATTTCATAAATATGGCACACTTCACACTCAGGAATAAGAATCTACTCGATGTGGCTTATGAGACATCCTAGGAACATTCTAAACCTTGTGGTCTGATTAGCAAGTTTGTCACGACCCAAGGGTACCCCCTAGATGTAACATGGCGTATAGGACCCCGAGGGAGCCCATACAAGTCACTTAGCATTATTAACATAAGAAATAGAACAATAGAAGTAAAGACATCATTTCAATTCCAATAGTTTTATAAAGAAAAGTGGAAGTCTAAACCACATGTCTCAATAGCCATCTAGTACAATAGAATGAAATTGGGCCTAGCCCATACAACATGTCCAAAACTAATAAATATGAAAGAAATTGAAACAATAGAATACGTCCTCGAAGATGAGGACTCACAAAAGCTGGGGAAACAATAGAAATCATGTTAAAAGAGGACATTTAATGGAATGCAATTGACTAAGCTAAAACATGATATAAAAGGGTTAGAAAACATAGGTCATAAAATATGGTCAATGCAAGCTAACATCATTTGAACACATATGTGATACTTCTTGAAGTAACCTTAACCGATATGGAGACCATGTGAGCTATAACATGATCCCCCGGTGTCTCCCACACCAAAAAAAGCTGTCCTACTTGCCAAGGTAAGGACCATAAACTTCTAGCTTAGGTGGATCACTAGCTAATGACTATCTAGAGAATCATCCAATAGCGGTACATAGGTAAGGAATAGGAAGATTACTTCTACAAACCCGACCACTACTAACGGGAGAGCTTCCATTTCAATATCCTCTTAATGCTAAGAATAAATCCCATAGAATAGTCATTTCTTAGGTGTTCTTATTATCCCTGGAAGGGCACGTCATATTTCCAATCCAAGCTAAGTCATCATCCATGGAAAGGTGTAACACCCCTAAAACCTATAAACTAAACTAGAGCTAAACGAAAAGATTAAAAATCATAAAATGACTCCCCATAGATTAGTAGACCATCTAGAGTTGAAATATGGGTTATAAGAGTCAAGGCCAAAGGGCAAGTGCCAAGAAAAAGGGGCCAAGCCAAAGCCAAAGGCCAAGGCTGACCCTAGCTTGGAGAACACCGCCTCCACTTCACGAGTGGGACCATGGATTGTGGTCCTCACCACGGGTCATGAAGATGGCTCGTGGACTTGCCTTCGCCATTAAGGAGTAGCTACTAAGTGGCGTAGCGATTACCTGAAGGCCCACGAGAGGGACCATGGCTCGTGGAACCCCTCGTGGATATGCCTTGGGCATTTGAGCTAGGGGCCCCAAGTAGCATAGCTACTGCATCAAGGACCATGAGAGGGACCACATGTCGTGGTATTGACCACGGCTCATGGAGACCCTCGTGGGAATGCCTTGGGCATAGGAGCTTATGGCACCAAAATTCCTTGCCACTGCCCCAACCTTCGCGAGGAGGACCACCACGGCTCGTGAAGGTGGATCATGACACCTGGGTGTGGTCAATTAATGAGGGTTAGTTAAGTCATTTCCTTTTTAAGTCTAATTAAGGGCGGTCATTTTGTGTATTTTTAGGGGTACTATATAAGTGGTTTTAAGTCCAAATTCACCCAAAATAAGTCATTATACTCAAACACCCAAATCAAACAAAAAGTTCTCTTCCTCACAATATTTCTCTCTCTAAAACTCAAAGAAGAAGAAAGATAGAATTGGAGCTAGGGTTTGGAGGATTCAAGGCTTCGTCCTCAATTTTCTGGTAGATTCTTAATCAAGGTATGGTAGCTTTTCATCTATGGGTAGCTTTCACGCCTAGAGTCCATTCAAAACTTGATTTCAAAGATTCCAATTTCCGCCAAAACCTAGGGTTTCAATCTAAGTTATGGGTTCTCTTTCAAAACATTTTCAATGGATGATTTATGATGGATTATAATTGAATTGATGATTTGGTATTGATTTATTATGAAATTCCCCTAAGAACCCATGAATTCCCCATATTGCTAATTTGTGAATTATGATGTGTGTTGATTGATTGTAGAAGCATGTTAGTTTTGTTAGGTCTAAACTGAATTAGCTTATTGAATCATGATATTCCCTATGTATAAATTATAATTCTAGATGTTTGGGTTGAATGTGATTTATGGTCCTTGAAGGGAAAATAATTAGCATTTATACATGTTTATGAAATTTGTGTATGAGATTATGATTTACTTAGAAAGTGAGTATTTGGTTTGAGCGCCTAGGGCATTCTTTCATGAACATGAACTTAAGCAAAGACTTAACATGATTTAAAGGTAATTATGCTTAGCACCGAGAGGATATAAATATGAGATGGAAGCTTTTATGATAGTTGAGTCGGGGTTCCCAGTTGGGTTCCTTTTATGCTAGTTTAGACTGGGTTCCCAAAGAAGGTATTCCATGAGATGGAAACTTTCTACCATAGTTGAGTCTGGGTTTCTAGTAGAAATATCCTTATCCCATAACTGTGTGCCCAGATAGGTCTTTAGGTCGTGGATCCACCTAAAAGCTAATATATGAGTTCTACCTTAGGCAAGTAGGACACCTCTTTTTGGTGTGGGGGTAAGACACTAGATTCCATGTAGCTCACATGGTCTATGTCGGTTAAGGCTATATTTCCCTACATGACAAGGATATGAACTATGATATGAACATGATTATGAACTATACCTATGACTTCTTAAGAGGTACCACTTATTATGGGTGGGGGTATGGGACTCCATTTATGCATTGCACAAGTAGGCCTTAAGTGTAGTTGTTGTGAGGTTCTCTTATGCTATGAAGACTTATGAATTATGTATGTATGGCATGTGTTGTTGCTAAGAGTGACTTTACTTGCTACAAGCTATGAACATGAATGTTTCCTTGTCTATGAATGTTGGGTATGGATGAGGTCAAGGTAAGATATGTCTGATGATGGTGACCTAAAAGTGGTACTTAGTATTAGGTAGGATTATGGGATCTTACCTATGTATTGCACAAGTATAGCTTAAGGTTGCTTATGAGATGGTTTGGCTTATGTTTCTTCACTAATGTACATGATGACTTTTAAATTTGATAAAATGCATGGTTTCAACTAAATGTCCCGTTTGAGCATGTTTTAAGGATTTTTATGCATGACTTCCATACTTAGTACTTTTGTGCTAACCAATATTTTCTACATTTTGTACGAAATGTAGATTCCAGTTGTTGAAGTGTACTTCTCCTTTTTTAGTAAAGCTTGGATTGATTCTCTGTATGTTTTTGGTGAGTCCTCATGGTTTGAGGACAAGACTTTTTCATTTTTAGCTTCTTTCTTACATTTTTGTTTGAGACTATGTTGTAAAAAGCTATGACCATATTGAATTATTCATTGTATTAGATGGTTAATGAGACTATGTCTAGACACCTAATTTGATTTTATGAAAAGACTTCAATTGTAAAAAGTTTTAATTCCGCATCATTTTTGTTACTTATGTTTATGATATGCTAAGGGCTTGTATGAGACCGCTTCGGGGTCAAGTACGCCGTGTTTCATCTAGGGGGTACCCCTTGGTTGTGACAAACATAGTAATAAGAGTACAATGTTTAGAATGATTCTAGGATGATGTCTCATTAACCACGTCTAGTAAAGTCTTGTTCATGAGTGTGAAGTGTGCCACACTTTTGAATGATAGGCTATAAGATGCTTAGAAAATCTCACTTCTTTCAATACTATTTAGTCCTGCCTTATATTCTTAACTCTATGAAGTCCTTTTCCTAACCTTTCCCTTGTGTCTATTGGATATGAATACAAGAGGGGCAACCACAAGAAGGATGGAAGAAGAGAATGTGAATGAAGGAGTTCCTCCCCAAAGTCCCTAAGGTCCTCAAGAGCCTCAAGTTCCTCAAGCTCCTAATGATGAGGGGGCTATGACACATGTGGAAATAAGGTCTGCTCCCCAAATAATGACCCAAGCCGTGACGCCCCAAATCAATAGGGATACTAGGAGTCAAGTGAACCCTAATGTAAGTACAACCGCTTCAAGGATAAGGGATTTCACTTGAATGAATCCTCCTATGTTCTATGGCTCCAAAGTGGAGGAGGACCCACAAGGGTTTATTGATGAAGTGTATAAGGTGTTTTATGGTATGGGATTGTCTCCACAAGAGAAGGTGGAACTAGCCGCCTACCAATTGAAGGATGTGCTCAAGTATGGTATGAGAAATGGAAAGGTGAGAGACCCGTAGGAGTGGGTCCGGTAGATTATGAATTGTTTAAGTCGGTCTTCCTTGATAGGTTCTTTCTCCTATAGATGAGGGAACAAAAGATGCAAGAGTTCATAAACCTTAGACAATGGGGTTTGAGTGTGAAAGAATATTCCCTTAAATTCACCCAATTGTCTAAGTATGCTCGAACCTTAGTGGCGGACTCTGGGTCCAAGATGAAAAAAAATGTTATGGGGGTATCCAACTTGGTAGTCAATGAATGTTGTTCGGCAATGCTCATCCCAAGTATGAATATTTCACGTCTTATGGTCTATGCTGAACAAATTGAGGAACAAAAGCTCAAGCATGTGAATAGGGAAGGGAAATAGCTAGAAGTGGTAAGGGGAATTGTTCCAATAATAAGTCCGATGGGAAAGGTCGACAAAGGTTCAAGCAATGATTCTCTAATCAAGGATCCTCTAGTACTCCTAGGGTCAACAATGATAGGGTGCCCAATCCTAAACAACAAGGAGGTAATAGTGGTTGTTCTTATGTTGCTAGGCCTCATTGTGCAAAATGTGGTAAAAAGCATGAAGGCAAGTGCTTAGTTGGCTTGGATGGGTGCTATGGGTTTGGCAAGAGTGGCCACAAAATGAGAGATTGTCCTATGCAAAAGGTTAAGGGGATTGAAGTTAAGCAAACTGCTCTTAGTGGTTCCAAAACCGATGCTCCTAAGAAAAACCACTTTTATGCTCTTCAATCCCCAGGTTACCAAGGGAGTTCCCCGGATGTGGTGACGGGTATGTTAAAAGACATTTCTATTGATGTATATGCATTGTTAGATCCCGATGCCACTTTGTCATTTGTTACAACTTTTGTGGCTATGATGTTTGAAACACTCTCCAATGTGTTAGAAGAACCGCTTTTGGTTTTTACCCCGGTTGGTGACTCGGTATTGGAAAAAAAGTCTGTAGGAGTTGTCCTATTTCTTTGTCCCATAAAGTTACCTTGGTGGATTTGGTAGAGTT
Source organism: Solanum tarijense (assembly GCA_029582385.1). Lineage (NCBI taxonomy): Eukaryota > Viridiplantae > Streptophyta > Magnoliopsida > Solanales > Solanaceae > Solanum > Solanum tarijense. The sequence continues at coordinate 4,906 of JAJONW010005111.1, read as the reverse complement.
AGACATGTTGGATTTTGATGTTATTTTGGGTATGGATTGGTTACATTCTTGCTATGCCTCTATTGATTGTAGGACTCGGGTAGTAAAGTTTCAATTTCCAAATGAGTCCATTTTAGAGTGGAAGGGGGGAAACTCTATCCCTAGAGGTCAAATTATTTCTTGTCTCAAATCTAGGAAAATGATCTCCGAGGGGTGCATTTACCATATTGTTAGGGTGATGGATGTTGAGTCCGAAACCACTTCTTTAGAGTCGGTTACCGTGGTGAGTGAATTTTTGGAAGTCTTTCCCAATGACATGACCGACATTCCTCCCGAACGGGAAATAGACTTTGGCATTGATCTTATGCCGGATATGCAACCTATTTACATTCCTCCTTATAGAATGGCTCTGGCCAAGTTGAAAGTGTTGAAGGAGCAAGTCAAGGATTTGTTAGACAAAGGCTTTATTCAATCGAGTATCTCTCCCTGGGGTGCTCTGGTATTGTTTGTTCATAAGAAGGATGGGTCTCTTAGAATGTGTATCGACTATCGCCAATTAAACAAAGTGATCATAAAGAATAAGTATCCCCTTCCTAGGATTGATGGCTTGTTTGATCATCCTTAAAGGGCTAACTATTTCTCCAAAAAAGATCTTTGTTCTGGTTACCATCAACTAAGGATTAAAGGGGTTGACATTGCCAAGACGGCCTTTAGGACCCGGTATGGTCACTATGAAATTTTATGGTTATGTCATTTGGGTTGACCAATGCCACGACGACATTCATGGACCTAATGAATAGAGTGTTTAGACACTACCTTTATATGTTTGTGATAGTGTTTGTTGTTGACATTTTGATCTATTAAAGGAGTGAAAATGAACATATGGACTATTTGAGGATTGCATTGCAAGTTCTTAAAGACCACCAATTGTATGCAAAGTTTAGTAAGTGTGAGTTTTTGCTAAGGTCTGTAGCCTTCCTTGTACATATTGTGTCAAGCAAGGGTATTGAGGTAGATCCTAAGAAGATGAATGCGGTCAAAGGTTTGCCTAGACCTCTAACTCTTACCGATATTAGAAGCTTTTTGGGTTTGGCCGGTTATTACAGGTGGTTTGTTGAGGATTTTTCCTCTATTTCTTCTCCATTAATGGCTTTAACTCAAAATAAAGCTACGTTTGTGTGGTTGAAGGCTTGCGAGAAAAGCTTTTAAGAATTTAAAGATAGACTTACTTCCTCTCCAATGTTGACCTTACCGGAGGATACCAATGGCTTTGTTGTGTATTGTGATGCCTCTCGAGTGGGTTTGGGATGTGTGCTTATGCAACATGGTAAAGTGATTGCATATGCTTAAGGCAACTCAAGATCCATGAATAGAATTATCCGACTCATGATCTTGAATTAGCGGCAGTTGATTTTGCTTTGAAAATATGGACACATTACCTATATGGGGTCCATGTGGATGTTTTCACCAATCACAAAAGCCTTAAATATGTGTTTAGCCAAAAAGACTTGAATCTCTAATAAACAAGGTGGTTAGAACTTTTAAGGATTATGACATGAATGTCCTTTACCACCACGGCAAAGCCAATGTAGTTGTGGATGCCCTAATTTGATTGTCCATGGGTAGTGTGGCCCATGTAGAGGATGAGAAGAAGAAGTTAGTTCGCGATGTACATAGGTTTGGCCTGTTAGGTGTCCAACTAGTGGATTCCACCAAGGGGGGCGTCATGGTCCATAATGGTTCAAAATCATCCTTTGTAATGGATGTGAAGTCCAAGTAAGACCTTGATTCCATGCTAATGTAGTTGAAAGAATGGGTACTCAATAAATCCGTTGAGGCTTTCTCCCAAGGGGGAGATCGGGTGCTTAGGTACCAAGGTCGATTATGTGTTACGGATGTTGATGGCTTGAGTGAGACAATTCTAGAAGAAGCTCATGGTTCGCAGTATTCTATTCATCCGGGAGCCACCAAGATGTATTGTGATCTACGGGAAGTCTATTGGTGGAATGGCATGAAGAAGGATTTAGCGGGTTTTGTATCCAAGTGTCCGAATTGTCAACAAGTTAAGGCCGAACAACTAAGATTGGGAGACTTCTCCCAAGATATAGATATTCCCACTTAAAAGTGGGAGGATGTGAAATGGACTTTGTTGTTGGTTTTCCTCGTACTCGAAGGCAAGATGATTCTATTTGGGTCATCATGGATAGGATGCCAATATCTGCCCAGTTTATTCCCGTCAAGGTTTCCTTTTCGGTGGAGGACTATGCCAAATTGTATATAAAGGATATAGTGAAGTTGCATGGGGTTCCTCTATCTATCATTTCGGATCAGGGTACTCAATTTACTTCACAATTTTTGAAGGCATTCCAAAAAGGGCTCGGTACCAATGTTAAGCTTAGTACCACTTTTTAATCCTCAAACCAATGGTCAAGCGGAACGTACCATCCAAACCTTAGAGGATATGTTGAGAGCATGTGTTATTGACTTCAAGGGTAATTGGGATGACCATCTTCCTTTGATAGAGTTTGCCTACAATAATAGTTACCACTCAAGTATTGCCATGGCCCCTTTTGAAGGATTTTATGGTAGGAGGTGTAGATCTCCAATTTGTTGGCTTGAAGTAGGTGAAATTGCTCTAATTAGTCTCGAATTAGTTTATGAAGCCAATGAAAATGTTTGACTAATTAGAGAGAGATTGAAGACGGTCAAAAGTCGGCAAATGTCTTATGCCGATGTTAGAAGAAGAGATCTAGATTTCAAAATTGGTGATTAGGTCTACCTGAAAATCTCACCTATGAAGGGTGTGGAGAGGTTGGTAAAAAGGGGAAGCTTAGTCCCCGGTATGTGGGCCCATACCAAAATTTGAAACGTGTTGGGAAAATTGCCTATGAGTTAGACTTGACAAATTAGTTGGCTCCGGTTCATCCGGTATTTCATGTTTCTATTCTTAGGAAGTGTATTGGTGATCCGGTTTGGGAGTTGATGAGAGTCTTTCTTGAGAAGATATTCCGATAGAAATGCTAGAACGACAAGTTAAGAGGTTGAGAAACAATGAAGTAGCTTTTGTAAAGGTGTTGTGGAGGAATCATTTAGTTGAGGGTGCTACATGGGAGGCTGAGGCTGATATGAAGTCCCGTTATCCTCATCTATTTCCTTCTACTCCTATCCAAGCTTGAGGTAAGTAGTTCTCTTGAGTTTGGTGTTTTAGGAGTCATGTGTGCCATGTATGTTCTTTATGATTTCTCCTTATGATATGCATGTTCTTGTGAGAATTTATATTTAGCATAAATTGAGTTTTCATGATTTATATGTTCCTCATGTTGAGTTGCATTTTAGTATGATGATTTGATGAACATGCTTTGTTATGCTGTTGATGAAATAGCATATTGGCTCCATAATGTTTTGTTGAGCTTGCTTTGAATTGGAGAAGGCAGTTCCTCTTATGGTTATGTGAAATGATGAGTTTTGTGCATAATGGGTTGTGGATGTAGCTCCTACTTCCTTGTGTTGCATTGATTATATCTCGAGATGGAGTTAATATTTCGTCCTTTAAATTGTGCATTATTTTGATGTTTCATGCATGATGGGCTGCTAGTCTTGAGTCTTTATTTCCGTAAGGTGTCTAAATCGTCATTCAAGGATAAATGTTCCCAAGGGGGAGATAATGTAACACCCCGGAAACCTATAAGCTAAACAAAAAGGTTAAAAATCATAAAATGACTCCCCATAGATTAGTAGACCATCTAGAGTTGAAATGAGGGTTATAAGAGTCAAGGACAAAGGGCAACTATCAAGGCAAAGAGGCCAAGCCAAAGCCAAAGGCCAAAGCTGCTCCTAGCTTAGAGCACACTGCCTCCACTTCACGAGTGGGACCACGGATTGTGGTACTCACCACAGCTCGTGAAGGTGTCTCGTGGACTTGCCTTGGCCATTAAGGAGTACATAAAATGGATCTAACAACACATCTGGAAGAACATCAAACCTCATAGCCACATATGGTGTCATAGAAGACAAAGTAGCACCGGGATCAAGTAAAGCATAAACATCATGTTGGAAAACTTTTAACATACTGGTAACCACATTGGGAGAACCCTCTTAGTTACCACGAGTCTGAAGTGTATAAAATTGGTTTTTTTTGGGAGCATTAGAACCCGGACCACTAGGAGGAGTTCGCTTGCCCTCTATCCCTTTAGTCGTGAGCATTGTGCAATCACTCATCTTATGGCAACTCTTACCACAACTGAAGCAACCATTGATCCCAGCTAAGCACTTACCCTCGTGCTTTTTTCCACACCTAGCACAAATAGACAGAGGCAATGAAGATCCACTACCATTCCCTCCTTGAGGCTTGGGGTTAGACACCCAATCTTTGTTGAACTTAGGAGGAGTATTGGAGAAACATTGACTGGAAAACCTCTATCAAAATCTACAACGACCATGTCCATCAGACCTTGCATGACAGAAATTACCATCATCGGTCTTAGACCTCTTTGCTTCCCTAGCCTTTTCCTTAAGTTTCTCTTCTTCAATCTTTTGAGCATAAAACATGAGAAGAGAAATGTCCATGTCATTAATGAGCATGGTGGTACGACACTCTTTAACCACCATTTCGGGCACACCTGAAACGAACTTACTCATCGTTCCCCTAGGATCAACAGCCATTGTTGGGGCATATTTAGACAAATGTGTGAACCTCAAAGCATATTCCCTTACACTCATACTTCCTTGACGAAGGTTGGTGAACTCAAGAACCTTTGCTCCCTCATCTTAAGGGGAAACAACCTATCAAGAAAAGTAGTCTTAAACTTCTCCCAATCAAGATGAACTTTATCTTTTGGTCTCCCTTCTTTCCATTGGTTAAACAAAGTTTGAGCAACACCATTTAGTTGATAAGTGGGAAATTCCCCCTTTTCCACCAGCATCACTC